>RQTK01000549.1:91116-96116 GCA_003991915.1 Elysia chlorotica | reverse complement strand
GAGAGAGAGAGACAGACAGACAGACAGACAGAGACAGAGAGACCCAATTCTCCATAAGGCTGCATTGCAACTCTACACATGTCACTGTACAATAATTAATAATAAAGATAAGTGCCAACAATTGTGCTATGGGATGCTCTTTAGGTGCTCGTGAATTCCACAAAACACTAAAATGTAACGTTGCTCCGGGGCTATTAAATGCCTGTAATTTGCGCTATCAATTGGCCAATTATTCAGCTCATTATTGTCGTTAAACTGGAGCATTCTGCGTTGATTTTGTAACGTTTTGTTGCAATTCTAAAGCGGAATCAAAACAAGCTTTGGTTGTATGAAAGAGAATGCACCGAAACATCAGTTCACATTGGTCTTTCAAAACATTCCATCTCGAACGTCTAATTTAACTTAGGACATCCTAAAAATGTCCCTCCTACAAGAGAAGTCTAGATTACCACATGCCTATTAATTTGTTATATAATTATATGCTCGTAAATTATGTTGGACAATTATTTTAAAATAATTGTCCCAAAGAGTAAGCATTATGAAAAACCAAAACTAATGTAATGATGCGCCTAGCAAAATAATGATGCGCCTAGCAAAATCTTTCTCTCCTTCTCTCTTTCTCTCTATCTCTCTATCTCTTCACCTCTCAGCCTTCGTCTTAGGGCCAATCAGGTGCAAGTGGTTGAGTGATGGTTTTCCAATTGGGAAGTCCTGGGTATTTGTCCAATTCCATCCCATATTGGTTAGGTCGGTCTGCATGGTGTGACCGGCTGAGACAGGAGTCATGGTATGCCTACATTGCCTCTGTGTGGCAGCATGTCAATTGTCAGATGGTAGGATGTTAAGAAATCACTCACCAATTCACTAAATATTTGTCTCTCTGTATGTCTGTCTGCCTGTTTCTGTCTGGATCTCTGTTTCCCCCACTCTCTTTTCTCTTTTTTTCTATCTGTCTCTCTGCCTACGTATCTCTCTCACTGTACTCTGTCTATCTTCACCATCTCTTCTATGTATCTCTCTCACTGCACTCTGTCTCTCTTCACCATCTCTCTTTGTCTTTCCTCTGTCTCTGTTTATCTTTCTCTCTATTTGTCTCTGCCTGTCTGTCTGTCTGTCTGTCTGTCTGTCTGTCTGTCTGTCTGTCTGTCTCTCTCTCTCTCTCTCTCTCTCTCTCTCTCTCTCTCTCTCTCTCTCTCTCTCTCTCTCTCTCTCTCTCTCTCTTTGTCTCTCTCCCCCGACCTCTCTCTGTCTCTCATTTCACCACTATATTACCTTCAAATATTTATAAGAGCCCTTCCATCCTGATATATATGTGGATGTTTTTGAGTTTGTCTCTTTCCTTTTTCGTAGAGTGCGTCCATCATTCGACCCTTTAACGCGCTTGTCTAAGCCAATCTATTCTCAACTATTAGCTTTGTCTGGTCCTTGTTGGTTTAGACAGGTCTCTGTCGTAAAAAAACCCGGACGAATCGATCTACTGTGAAGAGGTTCCTTTTGGGCATCTGGCGTCTTCTCAAGCCGTCTCTAAACAGGGCTGGATGTTAATTGGGACAACGCCTGTCTGCTCCAGTCATTTTCAAACCGGATAGCTGAATAGTTAGGGGGTAGCGGAGGCGGGGTAAATAACTATACGTTTACATGCTATAGTAAAAACGAGGATGCTGACATTGGTATTATCAAGTGGCTACAGATGACTTTGATTTTAGTGAGAAAAAATTCAAGGCTTAAAAGTAAACAAAGGACAACGGTAGTTGTTTGAGAAAAACCTTTAGAGAACCTATGAAATATAAGATCGTACTATAGAGTGAGGTACACACCAAGGAAACTCAATAATTAGGGCGACGCATTTACCAGATCGCTCCTTACATTCTTTTTTAAATTTTTTTAAATTCATTTAAAAAGTGAATGTCTCCCAAAACTTAAAAAAAGTAATTGACATTTACGGAAGTTTCTAACAATACAGATAATAATATTATTCCGTTGTTCGAAAATCTAAGTGGGCAATTTAATTGCTGCATAAAAATAGATATTCACCAACAAAAGTAGCGTCACGTAATCGATATCTATCATCATCGATCTATCTATCTATCATCGATCTATCTAGCTAGCTAGCTAGCTCACCGTCACCTGTGGCAAAGGGTCCTAAAACTTATACCCTACAACTTCTTTATGCTGCAACAAAGAAACAGAGCGGGCGTACAAAAGATATTTCTCCGATGATCACATCATATTATTTGTCAATGACAGACAACCAACCAATCAGAAGGGAACACGGCGGATCAATTGTGGCAAAGATCCTGGACGTCTAATGTAAAGCCGCGCGCTTTACCACTAAGCCACCACGCCTTTTTAACTCAGTAGCCTCCATGATTAAAATTTACACTGATGTCTTGAGATTTAATTTTGGTAATTAAAATTATCTTTGGTCGAAAAAAGCTACTTCCAATTAGAACGCAGGACAGTTTATTTATGTCGACGGGACACCAGAGTCGGAGATCGAGGACCTATTCGGTTGCACTATGGCGACATCAATCACTCAATAGAAAAAAACAACAACTGGTAAGCTCTTATTCCCAATCCTAACACCTGCCTACTA
The DNA here is from genome assembly GCA_003991915.1 of Elysia chlorotica. Lineage (NCBI taxonomy): Eukaryota > Metazoa > Mollusca > Gastropoda > Plakobranchidae > Elysia > Elysia chlorotica. The sequence continues at coordinate 93,520 of RQTK01000549.1, read as the reverse complement.
ACGTGAGTCCTCTCTGTCCACAGGCCACGTTCATATCACAGACTTTAACATCGCGGCAGAGACTGGCAAAGATGGCACTGCATCCTCGTTGTCAGGAACCAAACCTTACATGGGTAAACATATACACAATAGTTAGCGCCACTACTTTCACTCAGTTTTTATACTCATCTTTCCACATTACCAATCCTTTCTTGTCAAAACACCACACCATTTTTTAATTCGTCAATGTCAACGTTAAATCGTTGAATTGACCAATTGCAGGCTTTCAAACAGAAAACTTGTGATGTTATTACTGGAGGAGCACCTGCTCCCTGATATATCGCATCTAGATTTTTAAAGTCAGATCCAATTTTTATAACAAAAGACTCTGGAATGAGATCATTAAACCTAATTATGTAAGGTTATATTTTCACAACTTTAAAGTCATAACAGAACCCATTATGTAATTATTTTCTTGTCTATCCTTCCCCCCTCGTTCAACCTTTTAAGGACAATCATCAAATTAGGCCTTCTGCTGTAAGCTGCTTGTGATAGTATAAATCCAGAGATAATTTTACTACGAACAAGTGCTCTCTGAGTACAAATTGACTGCATTCGTTACTGTCCTGATAAAATGAATTGTTATTTTGGGTGAATTAGATTCTCCTTGATCTGTGTATATTTATTTTATAATATTTAGACCAAATTGCCCAGTTTGATTCGGCTTAAAACCACCCCTACTAATAATCAAATTGAACAAGTGCTCTCTGAGTCACTAAAATAAATCTATGTATCAAAAGCTTCGAAAAGTTGATCAAAATTGGACTGAGAGAGCAAGACTTAGTTATTTTGTCTTTCACACTGCAAAATCTAATTCTTGTCATGTCTCTGTGTGCCTGTCTGCCTCTCTGTCTGTCACTATGTGTGCCAATCTGTCTGCCTGTTTGTCTGTCTACCTGTCTCTCTACTCTCTATGTGTCTGTCTGACTCTATTTCTCCCCCCTTTCCTTTCTTTCTCTCTCTCTCGCTCTCTCTCATCTACTTCATGTTTACCCTTTCTTTTATATTTTCAACCGTTTGATATCTACCTCGTTTGCAATTTAAATTTTCCCCTTAACCTAAGAACACTAAAATGTCTGGTTGATGTCTCCCCTCCACCCCGTTCACCGTTGTGTTTCAGCCCCCGAGATCTTCAGCACCGCGCTGGGTGAGAGCGATGGCTACAGTTTCGCCGTGGACTGGTGGGCACTGGGTGTCACCATCTTCGAGCTGCTCAAGAAGAGGGTAGGGCTAACGATTCCAAAGATAGGAAGCAAATTCGCTGTACTATACACACAATGTGAAGCAAAATCAGTGTACTATAAAAAAAGATAGGAAGCGAATTCACAGCATTGTACACAAATAGGAAGCAAATTCACTGAGTTAGACACAAGTGGGAAGCAAATTTTCTGAAAGAGGCGAAAAAGTAGCAAATTCACAGTATAAATAGTAAAAAAAATTGCAGTTAAAGTCAAAGTCAGATATATCATTGATCTATTAGGAAAATTAGAACATTTTATGTCTTTGTAATGTAAGCTGAGTAACATGGGAAAAAATAATCACGAAGTATCATTGATGTTCTTACTATGATTTGATAAACATAGATAACACTGTTATTCATCTAGTGAGATGGATCATTCGGTGACTTAGCCTTCTATTTTTTATGTTGTGTCCTGTTTGGGGGGAGAGGGGTCGTAAGACTGTTGCAGGAAGCTTTATGATGAGAGTCAAACGATCTGGAAAATCCCATTGACAACATCAGTGTAATGATTGCATTGGGGTTGTTAAATAAGAATCTGAGTTGATAGTCGGAGGAAACATCGTTTACACTAGTATTCACTTTTTATATTATAAATCGAAGAACCTCAGGGAATATCCCAATTATTTTTAGAAACTGTTGTCTGATGTATTCCTTTGTAAAGTAATGCTTGGATCAAACTCTAATTTGTTGAAATATTTTTTTAAGAATTTTATTGCATAGTCTCTAAAGTCAACTTTGAACATGATTAATTTTTGCATTATGGTTCGGTTAAAATTGAAAAAGATAAGAAACATTTTGTTGAATTTTCATATTGCTTTGTCGCTAATAATTGGAATACCGAAGAATGATAATTCCATGTTGATTCCGCAGAGACCGTTCGTGATCCACGGGGATACCGGCCCGCAAGAAACTCTGCACGTCCTGGTGAACACGAACGTCCACTACCCAGCCTGTGTGTCCGAGAACATGAATGACCTGCTCAGGCAGGTAGGACGCCTCGCTCACCCTCTCAACAGGGGGCGCATTTCTATGAGAGAGAGGGAGGGGGAGAGAGAGAGAGAGGGGAGAGGTAAGGAAGAGATAAAGAGATATAAAACGGAGAGATAAGTAGAGCGTGAAAAAGAA
>RQTK01000549.1:9683-90699 GCA_003991915.1 Elysia chlorotica | reverse complement strand
TATGCATTCCCTAAATATCCACTATTCAACAAGTGGTGGTCTACGACGACGTACGGTTAAGGGTACAAAACGCGACATATACTATGTCTAGGGCTGAACATTCAAGTTTCATGCCACACTAAAAGAGCAAGGCATCATTACAAATTAGTTCAAGCTTTAGAAGCGTAGTTCAACTGTGAACATAAAATCAATAATCTCTGTGCGTGTGTCATGAAAATGGGACTTGAAAAGGTTGGATGAAACAACTTTTTGTTCCATGTTCCTCCTCTATTTGTCTGTCACACACACTCTCTCTCTCTCTCTCTCTCTCTCTCTCTCTCTCTCTCTCTCTATCTCTCTCTATCTCTCTCTCTATCTATCTATCTATCTATCTATCTATCTATCTATGCATGCAATTTTAAATATGGAAATACATAAAAGTCCGAAGAAAAAATTCCATTGTAAGTATAGTTAGTTATACAAGCACAACGCCTGTGTCATTATTACCCACGACAAAAGATTAGGGGTCGGGCTGTATAATAATATGTTCACGTTAATATAGAGATTGAGAGAATAAATCCTCCTTGTTTGTGTATGTCTCCTGGCCAGTTGTTGCTCGTGGATGCGAAGCAGAGGATCCAGACGCTGGCTGCAGTGAGGTCCCACCCGGCCATGGCATCCGTCAACTTCGACAACGTCAAAGCTAAACAAATCAAACCGCTTTTTGTGCCTTCTGTGAGTATCGATCGTTGTAAATATTGAATAGTTGAAGTCTGAGCAGGGTCTGTTACGGATAACTAACACTAACTTTTACTTTTTTTTCAGACATAGACTGAAATAAAACATCCTTTACGTTATCCTGAGGTACATTAATTAAAAAAATATTAAATCCTCCTTCCTCTATCCCGTGGTTCACCTAGCGTTGTCCATACCCAAACTGTGACGTTAACACTCCATCTCCCTCTCTGCCTTCCTTTATTACTCAGTCCATGAACGATTCCTTTTAACATTGTCATTGACTGTCGGTTCAACAAATCGATTGATGGTACTTGGCGATTTCAACATCCATTTCGATAACCAGTCAAACACATAAGTATAGTCTATAAATTAAGGCCGTCTTATCGAACCATTGCTTAAGACAACACGTTTCAACACCCACACATGAAAAAGGCGACATACTCGATTGGGTAATATCAAACAATTTAGACACTTTAGACAATTCTTTCATCAGCGAAGTATTCGTCAGTGACCTTCAGATTTCGGACCATTGCGAGGTTGAGTTATCTCCCTCTTGCTCAATTAAAGGTGCACTTGCTTTCAAACAACCTATTAGATCCTAACCAGTCAGCTTATAGAGTCGCACAGCACTGAAACTGCTTTACTGGGAATAACCAATGATTTATTATTGTCTAGTGATGCTGGACAAGTATCGCTGTTAACAGTATTATACCTCTCAGCAGCATTCGACACGATCGACCACTCAATTCTTTCTCATCGACTTAGCAGCAGTTTTGGGTTAGGCAGAGTCCTGTTGAAGTGGTTTCAATCATACCTTACAAACATATCACAAGTGGTAGCCATTATTGGAAACTTGTCTGTTTTTAAACTTCTCATCTTCGGTGTCTAACAGGGCTCGGTTCTTGGTCCTATCCTCTAGACGCTATATGTAAAACCTCTTTCCAACGTCATTAGACCCCTTGAAATTAATAATCACATGTTTGCTGACGATACTCAGCTTTATAAATCTTCCACTCCATCGGAAATTTATTTAATTATTGACTACTTGGAAGCATGTTGCGAGACTATACGAAGTTAGATGTCAAGCAATAAATTGAAACTGAACGGAGACAAAACTGAAGTACCTTTTATGTGGAACAAGCCACAATATACATAACATGCCAGATCTAAACCTTTCAATAGGAAAAATGAAGATTGACGTTTGTAATATAGCAAAACATCTAGGCGTGAGTCTCGGCAGCTCTTTTACTCTGGATGCCCACATCAACAACATAACTAGAATATTTTATTACGAACTTAAAAAAGATCAATCAAATGAAGAAACATTTAAAACAGTGGTGTGTGTATTTGTGCTATCGCGCATAGGCTGTTGCATCTCTTTGTTAGCTGGTCTTCCTAGTTGTTTATTAAATTAATTACAGAGAGTTCAGAAGAAAGCGATAAGACTTGTATTAGGATTGTATTTCTTCGACAAAACCAGTTCTACTCAGAACATTTCATTGGCTCACTGTTTTAGCTAAAATTGAGTACAAATTTGCTCAATTTTTTTTTATTTTAAAGCGCAAAGTAATAACTCACCCTCATACATAAAAGAACTTATCTCCCCATACAATCCTGGACGTCAGTTACGATCTGAAAACAAAAAAAAGGTCTGTAGCAAACTCCTCAGACCAATCTTGTATCATGGAGATCGATCCTTTTTCAAAAGCTGGCCCCACTGATTGAAACTCTCTACCTCTTTCTATAAATCAATGTCTAATGAGTCTCTTTTTAGTAAAAAAATTAAAAACATTTCTTTTCCAAAAATATTTGTCAAGTTAGAATCTGTAAACCAACCACAATTATCGCATTAGGTGTTGTCTTGTTCATTTTTAGTAATGTTGTTATGTATTCTAATTATCACCCACCTGTTGTATTGCGTATACATTGTTTATGATATATGTATTTTTATGATTATATCTTCCTCAATGAGCGATAACAGCTGTCATTTTACATTTCAATTAATTCCCTGCCTGACTGGCTGTTTGTCTGCCCCCCCCCCCTTTTCCCCTCTCCCATATCTTTCTCACTCTCCCCTTTCTGTGTGTGTGTGTGTGTCTGTTTGTCTGTTTGTCTGTCTGTCTGTCTATTGTATGTCTGTCTGTCTGTCTGTCTGTCTATTGTCTGTCTGTCTGTCTGCCTGTCTGCATGTCTGCTTGCCTGCCTGCCTGCCTGCCTACCTGTCTGTCTGTCTATTTACCTACCTACCAACCTATCTATCTATCTATCTATCTATCTATCTATCTATCTATCTATCTATCTATCTATCTATCTATCTATCTATCTATGTCAGAATAGCGAAATTAGAACAAAGGTAAGCTAATAGTTAGGTATTTTATGTTATTACAGTCATGTGCAATTGTTGCCATATTAGATCAAACAATAATTTTGTATGTGAGTGTAGTGAATAAAATAACTATTATATATGTGAATATTTTTAATGAAAATATTTTGTTTACATGTGAAAAACAATTAAATAAACGATAACAGCTGTCATTTTACATTTCAATTAATTCCCTGCCTGACTGGCTGTTTGTCTGCAACCCCCCCCCCCCTTTCCCCCCTCCCCTATCTCTCACACCCCCCTTTCTGTGTGTGTGGGTGTCTCCCGGCCCTGCCTGCCTGCCTCTCCATCTATCTGTCTCTGTCTGTCTGTCTCTGTCTGTCTGTCTGTCTGTCTGCCTCTGTCTGTCTGTCTGTCTGTCTGTCTGTCTGCCTGCCTGCCTGTCTGCCTGCCTGCCTGCCTGCCTGCCTGTCTGTCTGTCTGTCTGTCTGTCTATCTATCTATCTATCTATCTATCTATCTATCTATCTATCTATCTATCTATCTATCTATCTATCTATCGAATGTTTATTCTTATCTGGAAATCTTTCAGAATGACCAACTGAACTGTGATCCAACCTACGAGCTTGAGGAAATGATCATTGAGACGAAACCCCTCCATAAGAAGAAGAAAAGACTTGCAAAGCAGCTCTCCAAGAAAGATAGTTTATCATCCGATGTAAGATCAACTTTCGTTTTGCAATAGGGAAAGGCGCTATAACCACAATATAACAGTTCCATGATTAAAGATACAACAATGGCAAGACAGTGCATTATCTCGTAAATATGTCACCAAAAACACTAAGTTTTGTCAGTCACAAATACAAGATAATTTGCAATAGTTTTTGGGAAAGCTATTGAAATATGTTTTTAAACAATGTAATAGATTATACGATGCTCATTTTTCAACTTGTTTTTGTAAATAACACAGTGAGTGTTAACAATTTCTATTCCAGAATGCCAGCACTACCAAGGAGAAGCCTGACTTGTTTAAAGACTTTCCGTACTACAACAGAGATTCGTACGTCTTTGAAATTTGGATGAGAATTGTTTGCGAATTTTGTCTGTACTATATAAGATCCGTATTTAATTTAATGTGCTATTAATACATCTTAATTTTACGTTTTATGAATACATCTTTATAAAGTATAAAAGTATGTGATTTTAGCAGTATCAATAATTTATAAAATTTATGAATGTTTGTTTTCGTTGTATTTTTTATTTTTTGTTGTTGTCTTCTGTTTTTGTTTTATTTTTCAAATAAGATGGAGATAAAATAAATGTCTTAAATTAGGACAAACACAATACGAGTCGGTGAACGGTTTTCTTACTTGCCTTCTATTTATTCATCCACTTCATCCTTCTAGAGACCTGCACGGGAAGAAACCGCCAGCGCCAGCGCCAGCCCCAGCAAAGTCCTCAGGCGTGTCCAACCAACGGAACCAGGGCGACGTGAAACGGCCCAACACGGCGGACTCCGCAGCACAGCCCAAACCCAACAGCAAGCAAGCCCTGCCCTACTCATGCAACCAGGACTCGAACCAGGCGCGCCCCATCAAGCAATCCTGACACCATGCGATAAATAACAGTAATGAAAACTCTATAGTCAATGAAAAGAGCACCTAAGACAAACCTGTAGAGCAAGAGATGCCAAGAACATAGTCCAACTATAAAATTGTAAATATCGAGCATTTTGATGGTGAGCAGAATGGAAGTTGAGATAGCTTGTCTAGCTCATGGGAAACCTTTTTCTACATCTCAATCTTGATATAATCCTCTTGAGTTTGGTATGCAGTAAGGTGTTTCCAATAGTTAGAAACAAAGTGTTGCTCTTCATCATTTTTGTTGACTGGATGATGGATGTATAGTTTTGGAAATTTCTGTATAAATTTGTGTTTGTCTGTTGACTTAGCACACATGAAAGATTACTGCAGCTTCAGCAACAAAACTGTATGGGACATATGTATTCTGTTTTGACTAGGGGAAGCCCACGCTATCATTGCCTTATGATAGCGGCCGTTTTTGTTACTGAGACAAATAGCTGCTACACTGTCTGTGTGGTTCTCAAACTGTCTGTGGGAAGTGAGTCTGTATGTCTCACTTTCTTCCTCTATCTCTCTTTCCCTATGTCTATCTATCCATGTTTTGTTTCTCTATCTATCTAGTTATCTATCTATCTATCTATCTATCTATCTATCTATCTATCTATCTATCTATCTATCTATCTATCTATCCATCCATCCACCCACCCATTCATTCATCCATCCATTCATCCATCCATCCATCCATCCATCGATTTCTATCTATCTATCTATCTATCTATCTATCTATCTATCTATCTATCTATCTATCTATCTATCTATCTATCTATCTATCTATCTATCTATCTATCTATCTATCTATCTATCTATCTATCTATCTATTTACCTATCTATCTATATATCTATCTATTTATCTATCTATTTATTTTATCTCTATGTCTATGAAATACACAAAGTGATGAATTTTGTTTATATTGCTTTATTTTTTATATAAAATTATGACAACACCGTATTACTGTTGGACAATATGCCATTACGTGAAGTCATTAAATCATTAAGTGAAATCTTGTTTACATTGTATTATAATTAGGTAATTCCAATGATTTAAAAAATCAGAGGTAATAAGTAGGACTTTCTGATCTCTAATGATTCAGGAAAATAATTACAATGTATTTTTCTTTTTAAATGTTAACAGTCATTTTATATCTTCCAAACTGATTGACAAACTGGCACCTTATATTTTATTAATCCAGTGTAAAAAATGTAAATGGTTTGTACTGGAATGTTTGGTTGCTATATTCAGGCGCGTCTGGCATGGGGCTTAGGACTTCCCTGCTACTCGGGCGAGGTGAACACACCTATTGCCTAAAATATTCCATACATTATTCAATTGTCTTTGGAGTTTTATTTATTTTCAACGAAAATTATTTCGAGTTTGGACTATAACTTCGTAGATCATAAAACATGTATAACAAACTGTCACCCTGACAATCCCTCAAGCTTATCACGTCAGGCTCAAGCCTCGCGAGATTGTAGGTCTCTATCATTGACAAGCACACGTACATGTTATTGGCTGGAGTATTTTTACAATGCTGCTACAAGCTATCGTTGCAACCACCTCGGCGCTCTTTTTTGTTCCCACAGATACAAAATAACTGTAAGGTGGCTGTTGCTTTGCTAACCTAAAGGAGTTTCTAGTGTACTTAAAGTGAAATTTTAAACCTCTTTGGGGCTTAAGCCCTGAAACTTGTGGGCCTGGGTTGAGTTGAGATGGTTTAACGTCCAACGTCAGCACTACATATGATATATTGTGGATGAGCCTCAATGTTAACGTCTGACAAAGTTATGTGCTGCGTTACACGATACGGGGCGGGGATACCATTCTTCAGTCTCAGCCAGTCACATTAAACTGACACGGACCCAACCAGTAGAGAGTTAAATCGCCAGACCTGACCCAGTGGCTTGGATAAGTTATCACCTTTCATCGTCTCCCGACTACGCTGCTGATTGACTAATAACAATACATCTACACGTTTTGCATCTATTTGCTTGACAAATAAAGGATTGGTTTTGTGAAATTGTTCTGGAATTATATCAGAGGGTGAGTGGCAGGGGCACATAACCCGTGAAGTTGGTTTGAAGAGAGGCGCTTTACCGCCAAGCTATTTCTTTTCTCTCCAAACGAAACAGGCAGGTTCCTGAGAAGTGATATAATTTAACATAGTAACGATTGAAACGATACTGGATCGAAAAGTAACACAGTAACACAAATGAGGTAAAATGTTATGCCCATCGAATGAGAGTTGATATAAAGGTGGGAAAGAGTCAATACTTCTTTTTTCTAGTTTATCAGTGTTTTCGTATATCAATTCTATCTATAGGTCTATTTTTACCAACAATCAAACTATCCTTTTACCATAAACTATTTATCAATTATTATTTATCTATATATCTATCAAACTGTTTTATTTTTAAGAGTTTATTTTTAAATATGTTACTTCATATTCAGCATTGGAAAAATATTCCACAAAGCAAACTGAACAGCTCCGATTTGTTTCAATATTGTTCAATGTAATACGTGCATGGCTGGCTTTACATTTTGTTTTCCAGTGGGAAAGGCAAAGAAAGGAAGATAGAGAAAGAGAGGGGGGTGAGGAGAACAAGAGAGAGAGAGAGAGAGAGAGAGAGAGAGAGAGAGAGAGAGAGAAAGAGTGAATGTGAAAAAATAGAAAGAGCGTGCGAGGGAGAAGATAGCCAAACAGGCAGATTTTAAGATAGAAAAATAGAGTGAAAATGTGTGTGTGTGTGTGAAAGAGAGAGAGATACGACAGAGAGGGAGGAAACAGAACAGAGTGTGAGAGTGAGTGAGAGAGATAAGATAGAGATGAAGACATAACGATGATTTATGCCAACGAGATTGTGAACATTTCTAGAAGAAAATGGAGCGTAAGGCTATTAACAACTCAGTAAGAAGAACATATGCTACAGTCATTATCGGCATTCGATCGTTACAGCATAATTTTTTAAATGCAATGTATATTTCTATTCGTTTTTGTAATTGTTTACAAATTTTAAATTAAAATGTTACCATTATTTAATGAATTATTAATACTTGTGAAAAACATTTACACGTTTGTCATTGATGTTTCCAAAACTAGGCATACCTTTGCTTTTAATTGTCATTTCTTTTTACGACTCTGTTAGAAAAAATTCTATTGTTTCATTTTTTTCTCAATGTCTCTTATTGGGAGTATTGCCAAAATTTATACCAATGTTACTTGTTATCGAATTATTTTTTAAATCTTTGCTAGCAATTCAAAACGACATGTACGCTTCAAACTGGCGCGTGATATAATATATTGCGTTTACCATTGATACAATGATGAAATAAAAAAGAAACAGATTAATGTCCTAATGTCAACTTGAAGTCCTCCTTATATTCCTTCATTTACCAATTAGCTAACCATTTCTATTGAAGATCCACTGTTGTAGCTCTTATAGTTGAGAACAGGCATGGGAAAGGTGATCATTATGCCGAGTTCTTTGGTCGGAGAAAGCCAAACTCTCTCCAGGTTTATCGTCTTTACGGTCTCGAGAAAAGTCCCATACGGCGACGGGACCCAGAACGGGGTACCCGGTACTTGGTCGGTCACATTATACTCACACCGGTCGAAATAGTAGGGGGAAAAGGCGCTTACGGACCTCATGCGACAAAATGCGATGCTCTGGCCACAGTACCTCCTCCCCTCAGATAAAATGGTCGAGTTTGCAACTTTGCCAATAATGTATGTACTAAAATTACCAAACAAGGCACTTGAAAAAGTAAGACCATAGATTCCAAGTACTACAAGCAAGCCGTTTCAAAGCTACTAAATTAATGTCCGTCAAAGCCAAGGTTGTAGGTTCATGATAGTGCTTCATTATTAAAATGGTATGGACATTTGAAATTTTAGAACACGAAAAAAAAAGGAATGATACGGTGAAGAGAAAAAGGGAAGCATTTGGGAGAAAGAGGTGATGAGGAAAAAGACGAGCAAGAGGAACCGGAGGAGAAGAGAGAGGGGGTTACAAAAATAAAGAGGAACAATAAAATGGACATACTATTATGAATATAGCAGAATCAAACAAGAGAAATAACTGATAAACAAGTTAATGTCGAAAGAATAAGGGGAAAAGAGCTCAAACTTTTTCTTTGTTGTTTTATAGACATCTCGATCATCTGATTATATCAATATCCAAGAGATCAAAGTAGAAATTCCACCAGACAAGAGATCAGAGTAATGATTCCATCAGATACTAGATCAGAGTGATGATTCCATCAGATAGTAGATCAGAGTGATGATTCCAGTAGATCAGAGTGATGATTCCATCAGATAGTAGATCAGAGTGATGATTCCAGTAGATCAAAGTGATGATTCCATCAGATAGTAGATCAGAGTGATGATTCCATCAGATAGTAGATCAGAGTGATGATTCCATCAGATAGTAGATCAGAGTGATGATTCCATCAGATAGTAGATCAGAGTGATGATTCCAATAGATCAGAGTGATGATTCCATCAGATAGTAGATCAGAGTGATGATTCAGAGTGATGATCCATCACATCCGCTTAAAAGATGTAAGAGAGAATAAAGCTATATTTTTCAACGTGACAGATAGAAACATTTAAACCAATATCGCTATGGTATTTTGTTCTTCGTTTGTTTTATCATACCAGTACTATTCTGAGACAGGAGTCATGTCTCGTGTGTGGCAGCACATAAAATTGTCAGACGTCAGTCTTGGGGTCCGTTCACAATATAGCCTATATAGTGCTGATGTTGGACGTTAAACCAACCCATCTACAACTACATTTTCCCACTTACATCTACTAAGTTTATAAAATAACATTTTGAATAAAGCTATATGTTTCAACGTGACTGATACTATTTTGTGGACTGTTCCAGGAAGTATTTCAATATGAAGAGGTCTACATCTTTGTATAAGGTTAACCTTACCGACCCATCCATCCATAAAAAGCAATCACGTGTTTTGCACATGCAGACTGTTTGCACAGTGGTAAAAGAAATAAATATAATAGAATTTTTAGACCAAAAAATGAAAACAATGGTCAATATAAACTTTATCGCTTCCTGCAAGTGTCGGGTGTATAATGTGTGTGGGAGAGAGAGAGGGAGAGAGAGGCAGACAGAGACAAAGACAAACACATGAAGAGAGACAGATCAGACAGACAGACAGAGGGACAGACAGACAGAGACAAAGACAAACACATGAAGCGAGACAGATAAAGAGGCCGACGAGCGGAAAGGCAGACAGAGAGAGATAGAGACAGAGAGGTAGACAGAAACAGACAGACAGACAGAGAGGGTAGGTTTACGGTTTGACGTGGCGACTTTAATTGTTTCAATATAACAATAATCGTCCGTGGAGTTGTCTTATATGACGCCAATAGACTCAGACGTTAAACGTCACTAGATGGGTGGCAAGTTTTTAACTTAGAGAGTAGGCCTATGCCCGCTGCGAGATGCGAAATAAACGGCTACAATCAAAGAGGCAAATCTAAAGAGAGGATGAACTGTCCTGAAGCGTAAGTTTGTGCCACTCCCAAGGCAGCCGCATTGTCACTGTCAGCAAGAGATAGACCTCTGCGTGGACTGGACTGTACAGTGTAAACAACTAAACATCAGCTTAGGAAACTAGATGTACAATGTTTTCTCAATCTCAAGACTAGCAGAATGGAAGCACGGCGTAAAAGACCGAGGGTTACGACTAGGTCAGATCATTGTCAACCAGGCAGCGGGATTATTAGAGGTCGGGCAGGCCGCACAATAATTAGGGCTCCCTGCGAGCTTCAGCGCGCCTGGCTTTGGCCCAGGGCCACGTCCTACAGGGATTGGTATGTCCCTGGTCCATGCCATTTACACACGCTCTGTGAGGAAGAACCTATTCAAAGCGCTGACCTCTTTTTGGAGTAAGCAAATAAAAGCCTACAGTGTTGCATTTAGTGCACTACATAAACTGCATGCCTTTCTATGATGTGTTTGTTATTCATGTTAGGCAACAACTCAGTGTTTGTTGTCATAAAACGTGTATGTGTGTGTTTGTGTGTGTTTTGGGGAAAGGGGGGGGGGGGGGTAAACTCAAAAGTCTTGCAATGATTTGAACTGAAGGAATCAAAGGAACATAAGTATAACTAATCAGTCTCGTTTCTAAAACACTAATGTTGAGCACAATTAATTGGTTGTTTTTTTTACCCTTTGATGGGTTTCCTGTATCAAGATTTAAACTCGTTCATCACACACACGTAAAAACAAGAGGAAACATTACTTTTAAAACGGACCTAAAAAATTAGCTATGCAAAGGCAATGTTAAAATGTTATAGCTAAATCTAGAGTGTACGTATGTCCCCAAATTAGAGATCCTCCTACAGTCACAGGACGTACTGATGAATGAAACTTACACATCTTTTTAAATGGATAAAAATAATTATGCGCAACCTCAAGTCAACGGATGATCAGCCCGTTTTTAAAAGCACTCGATCATGATCGTCTCGTAGGATCGAGATCTAGATTTATACATACTGCTAAGCTAGTCTATTTCAGGTGAAGTTATTTCCTCGGGCCAAACAAGAAATAACTTCCTTGTTGTAGAACATGCCGTGGCGCCTGAGGTCGGGCTTGGTAGAAACAGGCAGTGCGGGGAGAGTCCACGAGAGGGCCAAGTCAGCCGTGAAACCATTCAGATTCAGAGCGAATCTGTGTGTAACTTGAGGTTTCTTCGTGTTGGACTCTGCTTTGAGGCCCTTCTGTAAGCAGTGCTGTCTGTGATCATGTAACCCCCTGATGGGAACTTAGATTTGTAAGAAACAAATATTGAGAGCTTTTAAAAGATTTCATTTGTGTAGGCATATTAGCTTCGGCTCTATATACATAATTATAGTCATAGTGGTGAAAATCTCTAGTTTGTCATCACCAGCGGTTTTCACTTTAAGGAAGTTTTAGTTTATCCTAAAGAGACAGGTAAGGATTAACTATAAAGCTAAGAACCACTCTTCGCTTTTATTATTCTTTATGTCTTTGTTATGGTTTGTGTTGTTGTTGGTGGTGGTTGTGGTAGTGATGGTGGCGGCGTTGTTTTGTTGTTGTTGTTGTTGTTGTTGTTGTTGTTGTTGTTGTTGTTGTTGTTGTTGTTTTCCTTCTTCTCCTTCTTCTTATTTTGTTGTTGTTACTGCTGCCGGTGTTGCTTTTTTTTAATATTGTTAAAGTTAAAATTAGATCAGAGTATTTTCTAAATTGTACATCAATTTGGTGTTAGAGTTATAGGAAACAGTGTTTTTATTTGTGTGTTGTTAGCTCTATACATATTGCTATGGGTTTTTTCTGCATTTTAACAATCTCTAGTTCTATGTCACCTAAAAACTTTCTTTCCGAAAAGAGATAGCATTCGGTCCAAATCAGGGAAATGACGCGATATGCTAAAAAAATTATTTTTTTTAAGTGATCTAACCAGCAATCTGTTTTTAGTTACCACGGTTGTAAGCCTATTTCTTTTTGGGGCATCCGAGGTTTTCGAAGTTTTACCCAATACTTTGACACGGTAAAGACAAAAACTACAGGTCATGATACAGCACGTTAAATAATTTTATATACGCAGAGACCTACTTCCTGGTTCTTAGTTCATGGACTCCGCAGGGACAGACTTAGGGTAGAGATAAGCATTATAATAATATATCCGGTATTGATTTTTAACCAACTCAACGCCGTCCTTAAAGTAAAGTCGTTGATTGAACATTTGCCGTTGGAGACTTGATAGCCTTAAAATAATCAGTATTTTCTGTGGGCTTTTATAATTCCTGTTCCTCCTATTGCTCTGGTGCCACTCAGTATTTTGTAAGGAGCTAGGACGTTGTAAGTACAATCCTCTGTTAACAGATATAGGTTCAATGCAGTCTCGTTCTGTTTGAAACCCCGATTGGACACACGCTGATAAAGAAATTTGAAACAAACCCCGTTATCATTATCAATAGAGCGCAAACTAGTCAAGCTTATTGCCTTGCGGTTTACTATGATGCGTTTAATATTCTCTCTCGGGTTCTGTATCTCGTTTTCTGTTTGTCTCTCTCTCTCTCTCTCTCTCTCTCTCTCTCTTTCTCTCTCTCTGTCTCCCCCCTCTCTCTCGCTCTCTATGTTTCTCTCTACCTAACTACATTAAGTTTGTATGCAATTATATGTTATTAAACAGCAATCTGAGTCCACATTGGGTTTATTAAGTTAAATTATATTATAGAACTGAGTGTAGTTTTATTGCCTAAAATTAAAAAGGATACGCTGAACCGATGTTGTCAATTGTCTTTTTGAAAGATATGGTAAACCTAAATGCCAGATTCAAGCAGTTTAATAAGTTTCCTTTCTTGACCATACATACCTAGTGAATAAATTATGTCATTCCTCGAAATAGACACAGACATAGTTAATACACAGTGTCCTCTCTAAACCATACATACATAATGAACAAAGCCTGTCCCCTTGAGATCATTCATCGACCACGTATACAAATTGAATAAAGCCTTCCATCTCTAGGCCAGCATATATATAATGAATGGATTATGTCCTTTCTTGGTAAGGACAGCACACGAGATAAAAGATTAATTGTTTGTTCTCTGTGTATCACTACATGTATTTGTTCATATCATCGACCAAGCCTCAACTTAACAGGTTATGGGTCCAGGATTTTGATTAGACTTTAGAAATAAATTAAATGGATTTAGTCACGGTGGATTCACAGAGACATTATAAACGCCCCATGTTCGATGGGAATGAGAGACAATATGATCTTTGGGAGATACAGTTTTTAGGCTACGTGCGCCTTAGAGGTCTGTGTAAAATACCTAAAGAAGAAGAGGCGATGTAGAGGCATTTACTGAACTAATTTAGTATCTCGATGACAAGTATTATCATTAGATTTGACGGGAGAAAAGCCCTCAATATTTTGAGTCGCCATTATTTACCAAAAGGAAAACCCAGATTTATAACACTTTACACTGAACTGACATCGGTAAAATTCAACTCGAGAGAGATGCTAACACACCTCATCGTCAGAGCAGTGACACTAGCTGCCCAACTGAGAGAATCTGGAGAGACCATCAGCGACAACCTTCCCATAGCTATGGCCATGAAAGCCCTTCTACACCGATATAAACCATGTGTAGTCGTAATCAAACAGGAAGATGACGAATTAAAAATTAATGTTGGACTTGAAAATACAAAAAGAAATTTTTCGAACACAGAGAAACTATGCAACGAACCTGCTTCTAGTTATCCAGTCATGTTGATGAACAACGGTACTTACAGTCAAACCAAAATTACAACAAATCAAAGTGGTGCTCATCTTGCAAAAGCAAAACTCATGATCTGAATGAATGCTACAAACAAAACAAGAAACAAGAAGAAGTCAGCCACGCGGACGATACTGCACATTTCGCAGACCAACACCTCATGACACCCAATTTTGCAGATATAAAGTGAAGCAGAACTGATATCACCAAACTCAAACTGTTAGATCTGATACAGATTCTTTTCAACCTGATGATCACAGTTTTACTTTCCATGTAGGTTCGCCTTGAAACAAACAGCATGACAACTCGTACCTCATCGACAGTGGTGCTACCGTGCATATTGTCAATGATAATATGAAATTCATCCCTTTTAACAATTCCTTTGTGCCTGAGAAACACATCATCCAACTTGCTGATGGGACCAGAGTTAACGACGTAGTTCATGGTCAAGGAGATGCTGTCGTCCATCTACAAGATCAGCATGGGGTCTACCAAGAGTTCATCCTAAAGAATGCCCTGTATGTGACGAGTTTTCAACAGAGTATCATCTCTGTGCCTGAAGCTACCAAGACTGGTGCTAGTGTCAACTTTTCGTGTTCTTCCAGAACAAAGAGTTTTGAAGACCAGGTGTTTGAAATTCGCAAGACAAAGAACTTGTATTACATTAACATATTGAAGATAAAACAAAGAAAAGAGCAAGTACTTTCAAAGGGTGGCATGAAATTCTTGGACATTGCAATGCCCGTGACATTCTTAAATTAGAATAACAAGTTACTGGTATGAAAATGGTTTATAAGATTCCTATTTTAAACTGCGAAACTTGTTTATTAGGAAAATGTGTGGAACTAGAAATAGACAAAAGTACAGCAGAGCTGGTGCACCTTGACCTTCTTGAACCCAAATCCCAAGATCTGAAAAGGAAAATTTTTGTAGGCTATGAAAAGGACAGCCCTGCATTGCCTGTTTATTGTAGTGACAATAAAACTGTGAATAAAATAAGATGTGTCAAATTATTAAAACAGCTGGTCTTGACGGTGACAGACTGGCAAGGGATGTCAGTGGGAGTGACAATGTTGTCATTGAAGACAGAGCGGAGACTGGCAGTGTCGTTAGTGTAAGTCTGGGTGGGGATCGTGAAATGTCACCAAGTGAAGGTTGATGTTTCTGGAGAAGCACCACCTTCAAGTAGAGAAACTAGCACTACTGGAGACCCCGGTGAGACTGGTGACACTGACAGGAGAAAGACAAAAAGACCCAAACGTCTTGCTGCAATGATGATGATGATGATGATGATGATGATGATGATGATGATGATGATGATGATGGTCATTTGAATGGTATCACCCATTATTGTTACATTGATGATGATGATGATGATGATGATGATGATGATGATGATGATGATGATGATGATGATGATGATGATGATGATGATGATGATGATGATGATGATGATGGCCATTTGAATGTCATCACCCATTATTGTTACATTGCGAATTTTGATGTACCACAATCTTATGTGAAGTTCAAGCTCTCCAAGAAAAATGATCTCTATGAAATAATTATTTTACTGAAAGATAGAAAACGTGTTGCTGACAAATGGGTTTATGTATTAAAGTCTGACGAAGATGGGAATGAAACGCATACGGCCCGATATGTAGCAAAAGGTTACTCCCAAATTGAAGAACTTGATTATTTTGAAACTTTTTTCTCCAACAACTCGCATGAGTTTAATAAGAATGTTTGTACAAATTGCAGTTGATCTTTCTATACAAAAAATATATATTACGGCAGCATTGTTAAATGCACCCATATATTGTGAAATCTATGTGGAACCGCCTCAAGGATTTGAAAAAAATGGCTAAAAGGGTGAAAATTTCGTTGTAAAACTGAAGAAAAGTCTTTATGGTCTGAAACAATCTGGTAGAAACTGAAACAGTACTGTTGACTCATATTGATAAATGAAGGTTTCACAAGGTCTATCAATGACTCATGTATTTATTTCAAACCTGATTGCAAGATTTTTTTTGCTTGCATGGGTAGATGACATATTAATTGCATCGGATCTGGTAAGTTTGAGATCTGTGAAGAAAATTCTTGAATGTGAATTGTCTTACTTTTTAGGCATTCAATTTGAAAGAGTGATTGATGAAAACAACCAAGCAAATACATGTATAACTATGTCTCAGAGGATGTATGTCAATAAAATTTTGGAAAATTTTGGATTGTGTGACTGCAAACCTAGATTAACAGCTTCGAAAATGAAGCCACATTTGAATGAGACAGAATCTGAAACCCTTGTTAGTGAAGAAATGAAACTTTACAAACATAATGTAGGTGCTTTTATCTGCATAATGACCTCCACTAGGCCTGACATTTCATATGCAATGACACGATTATCTTAACACATGTCGTGTCCACACAGATGCCATTTAGTGATGGCAAAGCATGTTCTTAGATACTTAAAGGCCACCATTAACTTTCAAAAAATCTGAATAATCACTCAAGACCATGGGACTTTATGATGCTGACTGGACTAATGTCTCTCTTTATGTGAAGTGGAAAAATAGCAGACATTGTCCACTCCTCTGGGTATATCCCATTTTTCAAATATAGCATTAAAAATAACCTTTAAGTATTCAATAAAAACTGAAGCCTGGCGCATGCTTGTAGAATTCTGATGGAATACCATCTGGTCCACACGCTTTACCTGAAAGTTAACTTTTTAATGGCATTTTAGATTTATCTCTTTGAAATTCTGAGGTAGAAAGGGGTTTAAAAGATCTTGGAAACAGTCAAGCCATTAGATTGGTGCAATATCACTGGGAGGTTGTGAATTAGGAGTAGTCCAGTTGTTGTTGTTTGTGTTGGTTTCAAGCTGTTTTCTATTAGAATCACAGCTGTTTTATTATTGTAATCCTTATTCTTCTTCTTGATGTTGTGCGAAACTCCTTGCGCAACCTTAAATAAAGTTCTAGATCAATGGATAAATTTGTTTTATGGAAACCACGCAAGGCTTCATATTTCAAACCTTTTTTGTCCTTGCATTCCGCATCAAACCACTAAGGTTGGTATTTGCCTGTATTTTTTCTATGTTGATGGTCGCCCAGTTGATTCAATAATACTTTAATAGAACTGTTGAGCATGCGTACTGCTTCATTTATTTTCTTGGATTTACATAAGTCTACAAAATTAATTATCTTGTTACACAGCTTGGTGCTTCAAGGTTGTATGAAATATTATGCTTCCTTTTTTCCAAAGTATTTTATTCAAATTATTTAGATTACACTGAGAATTAGCCTGTTCTTGATAATCTGATCTGTTGTTATCTTTTTTTAAACCTAAAGCGATTGGAGCATGGTCGGATTCTGATCTAAAAATAACATCAAATTGTGTAACGAGATCACAAAGGCATTTGCTAAAAATGATGCAATCGTTAACACATTTGCCTCCATTCCCTATGCAAGTTATTTTCCTTTCTGTGCCTCCGTGGTTCCATTCTTTGAATATGTTCATCGTAAATGTTACTAAGTTGGATCTAGTCTGTACCAAAAGTTATTCACTTTCCCATCTTTACAAACTGGCAAATGAATATTACTGAACATATTGCCAAAATAGTTATGATCGGAAAAAGCATTATTTTTATCGTCTTGCTGTATAATATCACTAAGGCTACCTGAGCTTGCATTCGAATCTCTGTCTATTACGATGGATCTGGGACAAAATAATGCTGTTCGAACAATTCAATACATTTCAACGGCTTATTTAAATACACTTTAGAACATTTGTGAGCTATATAAGGAAAGCATAAAATAATATTAGATAGTGAGCCTATATTTTTTTTACATAAAGGAAAATGCATTCCTCGGCACTAGAAGAGATTTTTTTGATATATGAACTTATACTCTGTTGTTGTTGGTTTTTTTGCCCACTGAGTCCTCTCAATCTTGGTACAAAGCAGCCAATAACACCACGCCGTTGTTCGGTACCTTTCATTTTGATAATAGTGAATACAGTATGAAAAAAAGCTCGTATGTATTACAAACCAGAGAAGGAATGGGACAACTGATAGCACAGTGAAATAATAGTGTGGGTGAGGAAGCACCGTTCTTGCAGAATCCGCTGTATAGAAAACCTACACGAGAGGTTGGGTGGTGGGGGTAACCTCACGAGGTTAGGTAGTAAGAAATACCTATTTAACATCAAATACTGTATAAAACAAAATCTATTTATTTTACAGACTTGTTCTAAAACACACGTTTATGAATCCAAAACACATACTCAATTCTTTTAGGTATTTTTTCACAGTCAGCTCAAACACCAAAAATTGTCCGCCATTAACCAAGATTGATCACTCTCTCAAGAAGAAAAGGAAGAAGTTAATGTAGTAGGCTACAGTAATACGAGATCTATCAATGTTGACATTATGGGAGGGTATTAAGTATCAGCTGATTATTATCAATATATTTTTAGATTTACTCTTTGTAATTTGTAACCTCACCATTGACAACTTTATTGCTGTTGTTAGTTTCTACATGAATACATGTATTACACTGTTTAATAAAGGAGATAACTTTTGTATTACACTTTGAGTGCTGTTTTATCACTAGATTATATGGGTAGCGACCCTTGTTTTTATATTTAGTTTCATTTTCCTCTCTCTCCCTCTCCCCTCTCTCTCTCTCTCTCTCTCTCTCTCTCTCTCTCTCTCTCTCTCTCTCTCTCTCTATTCTCTCTTATCCTTCATGGGGGCCATGCACCTGTCTAGTGCTAGACAGGTGAATTAACATCTAGAAAAACATCTTGAGTACCGGTAAATAAAGATGAACTTGAACTTAATTTTTACCAATTTACACATGTATTTGCTCATACCATCCACCAAGCCTCAACTTAACAACATCCCATTGATTTGAGGGTATCTTATATGTGTGGTCACATTGGAGAGAAGAAAGGGATAATTATATTATGGTTAAATCAAGGATAAATCTAAATGTAAAAGTATTTCCGTCTGTGTATCTTTGATGTAATGATATAACAGATTTTTTTGCCATTGTGTGTAAAGGTTTCTGGTGAACCAAAAAGAAGTGCCTGTTACAAAAATAATAAAGGCATTTTGAATCTTTACTCCATACCCCAGCTCTGCTGTACGATCGACCTGCCCAAAGATGGAAGGTCCAGTCGTCAACATCAAAGGACCGGGCCTAGCGGTCAAGTTTCATGAGGGCTGGCTGGACCACAAAGGCCATGTAAGAACGACTAGGATTGTTAAAAGATACATGGGTGTTTTCCACACGATGGAAATTGTGTGTTAGGACTACTGTAAATCAAGATTTTTTTAACTAATCGAAAGAGAGTGAGAGAAAGAGGGAGAGAGAGAGGGCAAGAGAGAGTGAGGGAGAGACAGGAAAGAGAGAGAGAAAAGATAGAGAGACACACACACACACACACACTTCATATTAAGTTTCCATTTTCTTTTTTAAATGTGTTGGCTTTAAAAAAAAATATTAATTTGAAGAAACATAATTATAAATCATACATTTGCGTGTTCTTTATTACATTTTCCCCACATTATTCATAAACAACCGAAGGCAATAGCGCGTTTTCAAAATCACTTGCGTCATGTGTTTCTATGGATACTCGTCTCTTATGGGTCCTTTTTAATTTTTGTCTCCCACTGTATCGCAAAGAACCTAATACCTAATGGAGCAAATTGTAACAATAATCTTTACTTGAACCACAACTCCCCCATTATCGTCAAACTTTATACTGTATAGGTATTTTGCAGCCCATATTATTAGGAAATGAAACATATTATTCTAACTAATAGGAAATTAGACCTTAAGCTGGGACAAAGAGTGCTTATGTGCTATGTACATTCAGTCCTTATGTACGGAAGCTAGACTTGGATATGAAACAAAAGGCTGGAAACAGTTATCACAGTAACTGTAGAAAACATCTGTAGAATGCTCAGTCTCATGGATAATGAGAAAAACAAACGAAGGTGTCTTAAGAGAAGCAGGCACCGGATTAAATCTCCTCAATACAATCAGGACACAACAAGCAAAATTCGTTGGCCCTGTCCTGCGCAAACATAGATCAAAAAATGTTATAACAACTGGTAAAATGAACGGAAGAAAGCGAGAGGTAGACAGAGAAAAGATCTTGGACGGGCTAGGAAGATGTATCGACTGATTGTGAAATGCGATGACAAAGAGACGGACGCCAACGCCAATCGGCACGGCACTACATGATAATGATGATATCGAGTTGTGAATCTTTGGAAAAGAAAATTTTCTGTTTTAAACTTTCCTTATCGCAGAAGTCTTTTCTTGTTTGATTGGTGGGTATAAATAGCGTATTTAATATTTAAAATATAATGCAGATTTTAGAGTCATAAATTATTATAGTTGACCTTAGGAAATGAAGAAATGATGTTTCCATACACATACTTTTATGATCATACTTTCGTTTTGAGTGTTGGGTATATGATTAAGAAACTAGCACCTACCAGAAGCCAAGGTAAACGCTCATTGCAAACCGTTAATGAAAAAATTATCGAACAATGCTTTTAATTTCTATCGCAAAATCCGATGCACAAAGACAGCGCAACACAATTACAGTAAAACAACTACAGCGGGACATTATAAATATCCCACCGTAAGCAGGCTCCCGCTACAGACATGCCAAAAATGCAATTTTAACACTAATTATCTCCCTTTTTAAACATAAAATAAACGTGACCCATAACCATTGAAAGGGGCTTTCATTAGTTCATTGGTGTTCTTGTTAGTTTGTTTCTGTTTTTCACGGCTTTTTCTTCGTATACGGTTGCTGAAGATCTGAGACCACCTAGACCTAACACACGTAATCACACTCATAATTCCTATCTGTCCCGCGTGCCGTAGTAGGTATGCACTACTAAGGCGACCTAAGTTGACTGCTACACAATTCGTTACCTCATCCTCTCTGATTCTAAAAATGCTCTAAATCTTTAGTATTTGTTAGATTATACAACTGATGTGACAAATGTGTCCCTCTAAGCACTTTTGGGAAAAGGATTTATAAAGTTAATTATGTAAAGAAAAATACTATTTTACAATAATAGTTTAATCCGCTCTCAGTCAGGTCAGGTCTATTTAAAATCTATGGTTTTCTAGGAGAAAAAGAGCATTACTTTTTCAAATTCAGTCTCAGCTTTTTTGTTTTCTACGCTAATACTTGTTTAGAGGAAGTTTTTTTTTTCTTTCTTTTGTTTGTTTGGTTGGTTGGTTGTTTTTAGTGTGTTCTTTTTTGGCGGAGGTGGGGCGGGGGGTTGCATTATAGATTTGCGTCTTCTTTATTACGTTTTTTTCCACATATTTATTCATAAACAACCGAAGGCAAAAGCGCGTTTTCAAAATCACTTGCGTCATGTGTTTCTATGGATACTCGTCTCTTATGGGTCATTTTTTTGAATTTTTGCCTCCCACTGTATCGCAAAGAACCTAATACCTAATGGAGCAAATTGTAACAACCATTTTTTACTTGAACCACAACTCCCTCATTGTCGTCAAACTTTATACTGTGTGGGTATTTTGGAGCCCGTATTATTAGGAAGTGAAACATATTCTAACTAATAGGAAATTAGACCTTAAGCTGGGACAAAGAGTGCTCAGGTGCTATGTACATTCAGTACTTATGTACGGAAGCTAGACTTGGATATTAAACAAACGGCTGGAAACATTTATCACAGTAACTGTTTGTGAAATGCGAGGACAGAACGATGGACGCCAACGCCACCCGGCACGGCACTGCATGATAATGATGAAATCGAGTTGTGAATCTTTGGGGAAAATATTTTTTTTCTGTTTTAAAATTTCCTTAATGCAGAAATCTTTTCCTGTTTGTTTGGTGGGTATAAATAGCGTATTTAATCTTTAAAATATGATGCAGATTTTAGAGTCATTATAGTTGGCGTTAAGCAAATGAAGAAATGATATTCCCATACACATATTTCTATAATCATGCTTTCGTTTTGAGAGTTGGGTATATGATTAAGAAACTAGCACCTACCAGAAGCCAAGGTAAACGCTCATTGCAAACCGTTAATGAAAAAATTATCGAACAAAGCTTTTAATTTCTATCGCAGAATCCGATGCACAAAGACAGCGCAACACAATTGCAGTAAAACATAACTGCAACGGGACATTATAAAATATCCCGCTGTAAGCAGGCTCCCGCTATAGACATGCTAGAAAATGCAATTTTAACACTAATTATCTCCCTTTTTAAACATAAAATAAACGTGACCCATAACCATTGAAATGGGCTTTCATTAGTTCATTGGTGTCCTTGTTAGTTTGTTTCTGTTTCTCACGGCCTTTTCTTTGTCTACGGTTGCTGAATATCTGAGACCACCTAGACCTAACACACGTACGTAATCACACTCATAATTCCTATCTGTCCCGTGTGCACTACTGTAAGGAGACCTAAGTTGACTGCTTCACAAGTCGTTACCTCATCCTCTCTGATTCTAAAAATGTTCTAAATCTTTAGTATTTGTTAGATTATACAACTGATGCGACGAATGTGTCCATTTAAGCACTTTTGGAAAAGGGATTTATGAAGTTAATTATGTAAAGGAAATACTATTTTACAATAATAATATTATTTAATCCGATCTTAGTCAGGTCAGGTCTATTTATAATCTATGGTTTTCTAGGAGAAAAAGAGCATTACTTTTTTAACTCAGTTTCAGCTTTTTTTTTTCTACGCTTGTACTTGTTTAGAGGAAGTTTTTTTCTTTCTTTTGTTTGTTTGGTTGGTTGGTTGTTTTTAGTGTGTTCTTTTTTGGCGGAGGTGGGGCGGGGGGTTGCATAATTATTACGGATAAACCTGGTTAATTATTGGTCAAAATAGAAGCATCACAGATCATCGCTCATAGATGATTGGTCTTAATTATTTCTTGATATCCTCTCCCTCCTGAGATCGATGCTGTAACAAAACACCGAAAACTGCTTGGCAAACCATGATCTGTTCATAGAGTTTGCAATCAAGATACTAGCAAGCGGGTATAAACCCAGTGTGTCTTGTCTTTAATAGATATTTTAAGAACTGGCAACGGAGTTATGACTCTCTGGACGTAACGTAAACAATACGTGAGGTGATACTAAAACTCATTAATCATTGTTTAATATGTAATCTATCAAGATAAATGAGATTGGAAATCAAGATTTGGAAGCATCGGCACATTTAAATAGTGTGAATTCCTCTGCATATTTAGCTAACAGTGTGTTTATGTATGTATAAAAAAAGGAAAGAAAACTATGAAGGTCCTAGAGAAACCTTAATAAAAAAAATAGTGCAGGAGTTAAAAAGCTCGGGATCTAAAATAACGAAACAAAGAAACCTTGTAATGAATCATTAACATTGAGTAATCGCATGACTGGCCCTTTCAGGGCACCATATTCAGTTAGTTCCTGTTTTTCTGCACAAATATATCTTGTTATTTGTCTATATTCCACCCCCTCACCCGATGTGTTTTAATTCCTTGGCCTAATAAGACTTAGAATGTCATTTGAAAAAGTCACGTTTCACCAACGCCTAGTGCGGAATCAAAGTTGTGTAGGCCATCTGAACATCGTGGACAAAAGAAAGGCACAATGCCAGCGCCGCTGCGTTCAATGCGCATAATAATTATTATTATCTTGTCAAACTCACACATACCGCAGATCCCAAATCTGGTAAACAATCTGAACAAAGTTTCATTCCAGACATCAGAAAGACAGAATTTGTTGGGGGTACTGCGTGCTGTCTGCTGCCAGGAATTTTATTATTTTTGTAATTGTTGTTGCTGCTGTTATTGTTATTGTTCTTGTTGCTGTTGTAGTTTATGTTTTTTTTGTGCTTTTTCCACCCTCTTAAAGCGTTTGTTAGTGGGGTGTTTTGTTGTTGTTGTTGTTGTTGTTGTTGTTGTTGTTGTTGTTGTTGTTGTTGTTGTTGTAATTCTCTATATAGCGAGGGGGGAGAGTTATATCCCTCTCTCCGGGTTTAACGTCTCCTACGTTCCCTTGAGGGATCCTATACGGTGACGGACCCCAAGACTGACATCTGACAATATTATGTGATGCCACACACGAGACAGGACGGAGATACCATAACTCCTGTATCAGCTGGTCACATTATAATGACACCGACCCAACCAGTTACAGCGGATAAATAAATCTGCCAATCGTGGGATTAGATCCGCGGACCTCCTGATCTGAAGACCAACGCTTAATCACTTGAACCAGTTTGCCCCGTTTTGTTGTACTTTTTTAAAGCTATTAAAGCGAGTCAAAGTTTTAAATCATTGACTTCATTTTAATATGTTCAATGGGTCTTGCTGAATAACTTATAAATCCCAGTAAGTTGAGAAGAATCTCTGTTTAACATTTAAAGTTCTAGTGATGTCCGACTCTAGGAAGAGGCCGAGTTTTGGTATAAAGTCATTGCCTCATCCGCGTTTTACCAAAAAAAAATATTGCACATTTGTAACTAGATACACTCTGACATAATTATGCCACATCTTGACAAAGAAGGCAAAAGTAAGAATTACCGATAAAAGAGCAATGAAAAAGGATAACTATTATCCCAAGGAGACACATTGATGTTAACGGATTTCCTTTTGTTATGAAGCGTTGATCTGTTTTGGAATAAGTAAGAAACTGGGCTGTCGTGAAATTGCTGTGGCTCAGCCAGTCATGCGAGTCATAGAAAACTAGTATGAATATTTTTCCCTTTACATTACTCATCTCAAAAACTTGCCTTTGAACTAAAGGATGCTTCTGACGGAAAATCCCTACACTTTAATTGTTAGAATTATCTAATTTTGTATAAGTTTGTCGAAAAAGCTCATTCAAAGAGAGCCGCAACTTCAGTTGCATAGTTAAACGGAATCTAACTTCTCTGATTGAAATTGAACAGACAAAAAGTTAAAATGAAAACCGTGTATTCCCGTTTATAACTATATATCCCTGTTTATCTGTTACATTGTTTTGTCTCTGTCCGTAAATCTCCCTACTTTTCTCCTTGAAGCTTTAGGTACTTCTCATTCACAGAATACATCCTTTCATCTAGTTCATTAATATTAATTTCCAATAATGCACTATTTGTGTATCCATCAATTTTGAGTAGCATACTCTTTCTTTCTTTATTTTGTCCTCATTAGTTAACACTTATTTCTCTCTCCAAAAGGATGGCAAATGGTCAAGGTACTGGACTGTTTTGAGGAACAATACATTTTTCTTTTTCAACGCCGATCGCATTTTGCGTAACTGGCACTCATTTGATGTCGGCAATTGGAAACTAAGGACCACCCACAAAGAAAATTGAAACAAAAGTTTATAAACGTATCATTTTAATAATTGTATCTTCTGATAACGATGTAAGTCATTTTGTGTGTGTCATTGTACTTTATGTGAGAGAATTCAAAACTTCCGTCGAACAATTTTACACACAGACAGTACAGAGGCGCTGTCTCAACCAGCTACAGTACAATATACTGGTACCGACCCAACAAGTTAGGGGCACAACCTAGCAAAAAGATTTGCCTGGCGATACCATCGAAACGAAGAGAGGTCAAAGGCATTTCCTATCCCCCCCCCCCCCCCCCCCCCATTTCCCTTCCCTTGACGGTGTCAATCACAGGACATAGAGTAATATCCTCCATAACCTGTGGTGCCGATGAAGTCTGGGCCCTTCTGTGCCGCTTCCATTGTATCTGTGGTTCCGTGCAGGAAAATGATAATCCTTTCAAACAGAAAAAAAAATCCATTCATAGTTTACTATCACAAAACCAACATTTTTAATGAACCTACCAGAAAATCAATCGGCTCACAGAAAAGTTTCATTTAGTATGGTTACAACAAAAAGGTCTTTCCCATCGGTCACCAACATAGTCCTATAGGCCTACGATAGAAGTATAAGGAAGTGCAGAAAAATTATAAAAGTGTGTTTATTAAAATATTCTTAAGCTCTAAACGAGATTTTTGTCACTTAAACTAAATTTTAGATTTGTTCCAAACTTTAGGGAGGAAAAAGGGAGGGTAACCAATTGCCCCATTTTCCGGTCTTTCTTCCACGACTTACTTCAGAACTTCACACTGTAAACGTAATCTTTGATCACATGGCACCATACGCCACTAAGCAATAGTCACAGTGTCACTTGTTTTTCACAGCTTGTTGGTAGCCTTACAATGGACCACAAATCTAAATTGGAGTGCAAAGGAGGGGATCCAAAATCTGGCTATAAATTCGAGCTTTACACACCCAAGAGGCTCAGCTATTGCAAGGTGGGTTGGATAAGTTCTTGCGTAGTTAGTTCATATTGAGTAACGTTTAAGGAAACAATTATTTGTCCTTGTGTTGATAATTTGTACTGCATATCAGTTTCTACATTGTTTTCAGCGTCAATATCAACTTCAAATAAATGACGATGGTAGTATGAATGATGACATTTGATAATCATTAGGATAATTACGACGACGATGATGATGATGATGATGATGATGATGATGATGATGATGATGATGATGATGATGATGATGATGATGATGATGATGATGATGATGATGATGATGATGATGATGATGATGGCCGTAGTTGTGGTGATAGTAGTGGTGGTTGTAGTGGTAAAAGTGATGCTGGTCATGGTTGTGATGATGATGGTAGTAGTGGTTGTAGTGGAGATATGATGGTTGTGGTTGTGTTGGTGGATGTAGTATTGAAAGTGATGATGGCCATGGTTGTGGTGATGGTGCTGGTGGTTGTAGTGGTAGAAGTGATGATGTTTGTGGTTGTGGTGATGGTGATGATGACCTTGGTTGTGTTGATGGTGGTCGGGGTTGTAGTGGTGAAATTGATGATGGTCATGATGATGATAAATATGTTTTGTTAACATTTATTTTATTTCATCTGGCTTTTCTATTATCCTAGACCCAAAAATCTTGTGAAAGAGAGCTATGGAGAGCTTACGTGGAAGGAATCACAAAGGTAAAATTTAAGTGGAGTTGTTATCAAGTTACTCTGATATGTTGAACTAAACACAGATTTTTAGTTTCTATGCAAGGTAAATTAAAACAACTCGTTTTAATTACGCTTAATATTCCAGGTTAGAGTATTGGAATATGAATAATTGAAGTATTTCTGTCACATAATTTTAGTAATTACTTATGTAAGGAAACATCTTGAAACGTGAAAGTTTTTCAGTGCTGAATTAATAAGCGATGAATAAGCGAACGATGGTCAATCGCTTAGGTTAACTTTTTGTGAGTGGTTCAATTTATTTTTGATGCATGAATTTAGCCCTGCTAAAAAGCTGATCTAGGGTAAATAATTTAATGTTTTCTTTAGTAATAATCATAGATTATCTCTTCTGCTTCGCTATTTCACTCTCTCTCTCTCTCTCTCTCTCTCTCTCTCTCTCTCTCTCTCTCTCTCTCTCTCTCTCTCTCTTCTCTCTCTCTCTATCTATATATATCTCTCTATCTCTCTCTCTCTCTCTCTCTCTCTCTCTCTCTCTCTCTCTCTCTCTCTCTCTCTCTCTCTCTCTCTCTTTGATGATGATAATGATGGTGATGATGATGGTGATGATGGTGATGATGGTGATGATGATGGCCGTAGTTGTGGTGATAGTAGTGGTGGTTGTAGTGGTAAAAGTGATGCTGGTCATGGTTGTGATGATGATGGTAGTAGTGGTTGTAGTGGAGATATGATGGTTGTGGTTGTGTTGGTGGATGTAGTATTGAAAGTGATGATGGCCATGGTTGTGGTGATGGTGCTGGTGGTTGTAGTGGTAGAAGTGATGATGTTTGTGGTTGTGGTGATGGTGATGATGACCTTGGTTGTGTTGATGGTGGTGGTGGTTGCAGTGATAAAAGTTATGATGGTCATGATGATTATAAATATGTTTTGTTAAAATTATTTTATTTCATCTGACTACTCTATTATCCTAGACCCAAAAATCTTGTGAACGAGAGCTATGGAGAGCTTACGTGGAAGGAATCACAAAGGTAAAATTTAAGTGGAGTTGTTATCAAGTCACTCTGATAATCCGTTGAACTAAACACAGATTTTTAGTTTCTATGCAAGGTAAATTAAAACAACTCGTTTTAATTACGCCTTTATATTCCAGGTTAGAGTATTCGAACAGGAATAATTGAAGTATTTCTGTCAAATAATTTTAGTAATTACTTCTGTAAGGAAACATTTTGAAACGTAAAAGTTTGTCAGTGCAGAATTAATAAGCAATAAATAAGCGATCGTTGGTTAATCGCTTAGGTTAACTTTGTTTGTGTGAGGTGTTCAATTTATTTTGGATGCATGAATTGAACCCTCGTAAATAACTGATCTAGGGTAAATAATTTAATGTTTTCTTTAGTGATGTACATAGATTATCTCTTCTACTTTGCTATTTCACTCTCTCTCTCTCTCTCTCTCTCTCTCTCTCTCTCTCTCTACATTGCTCTCTGTCACTCTCTCTATCTGTCTACATCCCTCTCCTCCATCTCTTTACTCTCCACTCCCCCGCTACCACTTTTAGGGCAGGATATCTGACAACATCGACCTCTTCCCTGCACAAATCCGAGAGATCCAGGACCAGCTGGGCAGGTACTTCACAGCCAAGATGGCACCAGGCGGTCCCGTATCGCCGGGACTTGGGCCGGGAGCGATGAGGCGGGACTCAGACCCAGGCAGCTTCAACAGTTTTGACAGTCCCCAGTCCTCTTCCTCAGGCTCGTTTGAGACGAGCATCCCGCAGGATTACCTGGAGCCCGTCTCCGTGACAGATACCTTGACATCTGAGGGAACGCACCAGGGGCTGGACTCTCATAGCCCAGACAACAACAACAACAGTTCGGTGAGTAGAAAGCCGTATTATAATTATAGTGTGTTGTTTGTGTTAACACATGCAATGAGTTAGGATTATCTCGTCTTGTTTCGTACTGCGTGTGTTTGTAGCTGTCGCATGAGGTAGTGTTTTTGTGTCTCTAAATTTTAGAAGAGAAGAGCTTGCAGAAAATACACTTGACAAATACATTTTACTTCAATATGTAACACTTGTTAGTGTGAATTATGTCTCATTTTCTGCTTTGCTGCGAGTGATACAGTAGTGATTGTTCTTTTTTTTTCAGGAACTTGTGTTCTATTCTGGTCCGGCAAGATCTGGTCGCCCAAGGTATGATAGAGATACTAAGTTGAGTTTTCTCTTGGCGAGACAATTCGAAACAAACTATAGACGGGCTGTGACTTTTAGTTCATTAGTATAGCAAGCTATGCATTGTTAAAATAAATTATTCCGTAAAAGTCATGAAGCAATTATGTTTAATTATGCAAGATAGGCCTTATTATATTTCTAACTCTTTTCTGATCACACATAAGTTTTCTTTGATAAGGTAGTTAACGAATGTATCTTAACACAGCTTGCAGAAAATAATAAAAGTGGTCAGAAATTATAATAAAACTATCTTTTATTATAACCGATATTCTTACTCTTATATACAAAGGGGATTAAATTTACAATATATACCTCTAAAATAAACATCATCTTGGTGAGGAAGGAAAATCGCAAGGTCAGGACCGTTATTTTTCATCTTGTCCTAAAAACTCATGATTGATATCAAACCTTACAGCTGTACAATTTCTTGTGATTGAAGACAAAGGCGCTGAATAGGACCTCAAAATTTGTTGAAACGGTGTGCTTAATACACATACATGTTTACGAGAATAATAATCTGATTTTTTAAATTGTCTGACATGTTTCAAATCCTCGGTACCCTTTAAAACCATTATACAAGAAAAAATAATAATTTTTGTAACATCCCTTTTTGAGCTTCATTAAAAAAACAGATTGAAATTAAAGTAACATCCTTTTTACCCGATCTTAATCCTTGCATATTCTATGATTTGTTCTCTGGCTTAGTTGGTACTTTGACAGCTGCAGTCGGCGACAAGCAGAACAGATTCTCGAAGATAGGAATCACCTTGGCAACACTTTAATGAGATCTAGACCGGGAAGCCAAAAGGACTTGGTCATTTCAAAGATGAATGGCACAGTTGGGTAAGATGAAACAGTTCTTTATATTGTGTTTAGCTAGACGTAGCCAAGTATCATAATGTTACAATATCTTATTCATAAACTGATTTTTACATCCGCATTTTATTGCACTCAGTATAAGCTTAATCTATTGTTCAAAACTGTTTTGAATAATTATCTTACCAAATTAATGGTAGCATATCAAGCTCTTTTGAAAGGATCTGGTTTTGTTCTTTAAAGTGCATCATATCCCTGCAATTTTACCTATGAGTCATTTATGTGCACCATGACTTACTTGGCCATTAAGGAACTAAACGTCTGTTTATTTTCTTTTGCAGAACCGCATCATTTTCACATTTTATTGTCAGGTGCCATTCAAACGGATACAAAATTGACGTGGAGAACCCTGTAAGTATAATAAATTATTATGTTTTATATAAATATAGTATACAGTTATATAAATATAAAGTATTTAAAAAAAAAAATATATATATATATACGTTTTAGTGTCTCTATCTCTCTCTTCCTCCGCGTTCTTCACCCCAATCTCTTCACCACAATAAAGTTGATCAAGGAAAATGGGTTTTTTTTTAGTTTCTGTATGTATATAGAAAGTCCTGGAAAATGAATGCATTCAAGAACGTGTTGGTTATTATACAGCATGTGGCTAAACAGCAGTCCCCGAAATATACTTAGGGGGAGGGGGACTTTCGCAAGGTCCATGGTCACGGCCGAGTCTATCTAAAACTGTATCTGTTATCCTCGGTCACAGCCTTCTGAAGGGACATGTCTTTGTAACCCCCTCTGTGTGGCAGCACGTAACATTAGGAAAGCAACCAACCAGTAGAATCCATAGTACTTCATGTATAAGTTCGCTTATCAAAGTTAAATTGATTAACCTCTAGGTTGCGTTATTGTTGTTGTTGTTGTTGTTGTTGTTGTTGTTGTTGTTGTTGTTGTTGTTGTTGTTGTTGTTGATGTTATTGTTGTTGTTGTTGTTGTTGTTGTTGTTGCTGTTGTTGTTGATGTTGTTGTTTGTTTGCTTGTTAGTTTGTTTTCCCCTTAGACTTTTCACTTCAAGGAATTATCACTCAAACCTGTTAACACCATTTCGACCGCATGAACCGATGCCATGCGACGGCTACTTAGGGACTTTAATAGTTTCAATTATCATTGCATATGAAGAGTAGCTTTTAGGCACCGTGATCTAAAACCTTATTAATGCCACCTCCATCAGCATGAGCCGATGGGATCCTTGTCTGAAGTGATGAACTTCTTTGTGGAGACGTCAGGTCGTTCCTCCACCAGGCCTATGTCACGTGACGACTTAAACAGGCTGGACGAGACAGACAGCAACCCTTACAACATGTCCATCATCTCAGGTAGGCCACAGCTCTTCCCTGGACTCTCTAATATTATGAATAGGTTTTTTTTCTTGCTTTAACAAGTTGCTTCATATCAAAGTAATGCTTGTTCTAGTTATCAGCATAGGTACATTTGGTAAATAACCACTTACACTTTTTAAAAATTGCCTAATAAGCTTATATTAGTGCCAAATAAAATAGATAAGTACATGCAGTCGTTATTTAAAAGTCAGAGGAAGTTAGATGATATTTTTAACGCTTTGTATTAAATGCTTCTTTAAAATCTTTTATTCATTATAATACCACGTGGGAGTCAATATCTGGTTGTTATTTTTTGTGTTTGTCACATCACTATTTGCATACCCCCACAGTGTGATTAAATAGCTACAAGCTAAAGCGAATGAGATTTTGCAAAAAAAGTTATTCCACTTTGTTGAGAGACATAAAAGATGTGGAGCAAGCAAAAACATCGTAGTAATACTAGTATCATATAGTATTAGATCTAGAAAATTTCCAGTTGGAGTATGCTCTTATTTGCATTAATCTTAGGACAAGTTGTAAGCTACGGCGACGTTGTACTTACGGCCCAAGAATAAGCCGCATCGCTATAATTTAAAGGGACACTAATTTGTGTTCTCTTAAGAACTTGCATCTCTTTATTGTGGGGAACATTGCATCGTGTATTTTTCTGCGTAGTTAAATTGATTTCAGTTGGTGAAAGCTACATGTATCAATAGAAAGTCGGTTTTTTTCGTAGCATGAGCTCCCCTTTCATTGCTTACAACTGAGTTACTTGTTGCAATTTCTTGGTATTACTGATTTTTTTCAACATTGCTTGTTTTAATCTGTATATGTATACTTTTACTTACGCTTCTTCCCTATTTTCACGAAAGGCTTTTTGAAGTCATATTAAGCAATGGGTGGGTTGAATAACGGAGAGAGAGAGGGATGGTAACATTCTCTCCAGACAAATAGTTGACTATGGTTTAGACTAACTCGTGACTCCATTCTATACAGTAGCCTCTTATTGCTTATAAACCCAGAAATGCGCTCCCCCCACACAACCAGGGAAATACCTACTCGGCGTAGCAATCACCGGTCCATCACCAACACTACTTTCTCATACCCAGAAAATGGTAGGTCTCATAACATGTTTTGGCAAAATATTTCTGTGACTATTGGTTGTTTTTTTAAGGATCATTGCTTTACTAGTTTACATCACTTTAACCCTTTTTTTTTTAAATTTTAGTTTGACTAAACGGCCAGGGAATTTGTTTTTAATATTGTTCAAAATTTAATCTTTAACTTTTATTCTAACAGAAAAGCAACCAATCTTTGTTTTATCAGTGCAAAATCTTTTTTGTATGAAGGAGGAAATATCCCAAACTTAAAAAATTGATCGTCTGTAGCTGTTTTCACGGAGGAATTTCGCCGTCATTCTGGTTGGGAAATTATTATTAGGCGACTATGATTGTCGCCTTCATTGCGGGCTGACTGTTGCGAATGTAAATAAAGCACTTTTAACATCCTCTTTTTGCACTCGGAGCACTCAATTTAATAAGTATGTTCTTTATAAAATACATATGTATGCGACTCATACGTCTTTACCTCCGCTTTGCAGACTAGAGCTGTAATATAAACAACTTTGTCCCTAATTTCCCATATCACTGATCCATCATTCCTTGACAGAGCGTGTTTTGTTTAGATGTACGCATTTTTACTGCTATAACAAAACGATACAGACACGTAAGCTTTCGGCCTTTACGCCTTCATCAGACAGAATAATCTATTATACTATATTATGACTAAATATGTTTTGCTTACATACTATGATTGTATTATATATATTTTTGTGCCTTGCGTATTGTTAACCAAGTTCTATTGCGACATTCACATTTTATTGTTTATATGCCTACATTGCTTACCCCATAGTCGCATTATCGCATACCTTTGTAACATGTCTTTACGTCTTTGTTTTTGTTCCTTGTCTTTTAACTGGGTTATACGTTTCCTATCTTTTACATGTAAAATTTTAGTGTGTAGGAAAAACATAATTAGTCATAATATATAATTGTGTCTGGTGAAGGCGTAGAGGCATATTGTTTACCAAGCTCTACTGCGACATTCACATTTTATTGGTGGCAGTAGTAGTAGCAGCAGTAGCAGCAGCATTAGTAGTAGTAGTAGTAGTAGTAGTAGTAGTAGTAGTAGTAGTAGTAGTAGTAGTAGTAGTAGTAGTAGTTATCTTTTACATGTAAAATTTTAGTGTGTAGGAAAAACATAATTAGTCATAATATATAATTGTGTCTGGTGAAGGCGTAGAGGCATATTGTTTACCAAGCTCTACTGCGACATTCACATTTTATTGGTGGCAGTAGTAGTAGCTACAGCAGCAACAGCAGCAGAAGCAGCAGCAGCAGCAGCAGCAGTAGTAGTAGTAGTAGTAGTAGTAGTAGTAGTAGTAGTAGTAGTAGTAGTAGTAGTAGTAGTAGTAGTAGTAGTAGTAGTAGTAGTAGTAGTAGTAGTAGTAGTAGTAGTAGTAGTAGTAGTAGTAGTAGTAGTAGTAGTAGTAGTAGTAGTAGTAGTAGTAGTAGTAGTAGTAGTAGTATTATTGGTTGTATCAGCTGTTGTTCGTTTCTCAAAACAATATTTTTTTGAATTCTTTCCCGAACCATACGGTTTCCTAATTGAAACCAATCCATTCGTGGATAATAACAAAAAAAACACCCTACTCGGCAATGGTAATACTCTCTCTCTCTCTCTCTCTCTCTCTCTCTCTCTCTCTCTCTCTCTCTCTCTCTCTCTCTCTCTCTCTCTCCTTCAACTCTCTCTCCCCGCCAACCCCTTCCCTCTATCTTCCTTTCTCTCTCTCTCTGTCTCTCTCTCTGTCTCTCTCTCTCTCTCTCTCTCTCTCTCTCTCTCTCTCTCTCTCTTTCTCTCTATTTATATATATATATATCATGCATAATTATTACAAAAATTAATAGTTTTGTCTAATTAATATGGTTTTTGGCCTTCACAAACGAAATCTCTGATAAAGATCTTTTGATTTTTTTTATAGCTACAAACATATCATTATTTGTTACATGTTCCTTTAAAACATCAAATAAAAGTAACACACTTAAAGGAAACTGCTTTTCGAAGAATTTGTTGCTTTTAGTCTAATAGTAATGCAACTTTTACAAACAATTGGGAATCGTTAATCATAAGAGCGAATTAAAGTGCGTGTATACGGAAAGACTTCCGTATGTGTAGTGAGGTTTCTGTGAAAAATAAAAGGTATTATAGTATTTTGTAGATCTGCTATACGTCTTTTAATTATATTTTGGTCATATTTAAAAGGTAACTTTGTAGAAAAGTCAACATTTTTGCATCTTTAATCTGGTAAATGTGAATGTTTGTTGGTTGTTGTTGTTTTTAACTCTTCTTTAATGATCTTTATTACATACAGGTACTCTTGAATATCCAGACTTCTTCCCCCCTCCTCCCCCACCACTGTCGGCCTCAGACATGCAGACAATGGCCCAATTCCAACATAACCCAGTGTCAAATCTTCCAGCTCTTCCCCCACCACATATACCTCAAAGTTGTGTCTAAAAAAATTGTCTAATTCTGTTAAAGGATTTTAATTTTTATGAGAGTAAAAATTGCACTTATATTACTTTAAGTTTTGTATATTAATGTTTAGACAGCAATGGCATAGTTATCAGACCACTTGTTGGTCTGAATTGCATGCATTATTTTCAGTACTACACGCAAATAGGACTTTAAATTTTAAAAAAAATAAAAAAAACATACAAATCGGCTTCTATAAACTCGACCACAAAATGCTTTGAGGTAAGAAAATGTCAAAACATTTTTGTTGTTATAGAGATCAGTTACATCTTTAACTTTAAACATTTCCTTCGCATCCTAAAGTGGTGCTTTTTCAATAGGTTCAATGAAAAGACTATGTGATGAGGCTAATATAATCTATTTCTTTCTTTGTGGTACAATGTAACAGGTCCAGACGGCCGAGCCTTGCACGATCGATCTAAATCTGTACCTTTGATACCCAATGACATTCTCGCCCATGTGCAAACATTCAGGGAACAGCAGCGTAAGTAGGCCTTATTTAACAGACATTTTTTAACATTTCTTTAATGTCCCATTTCTGCAAAGATTTATATCAATAATTATTATTTAGATGATGAACATGAATGTTAGCATAACTGCTGAGCCTAAGACAAATAATGAAAATGCTACACTCCTGTTGTTTAAAATTATTGTTTAAATAGCCTTTCCATTTTCTTTTCATAAACTAGAATGAGAATTTTTTTAACTACGAGATTATTTGTATTCTGGTTTAATAATGACTCTTGTATGCATTTTTTTTTTTGTGTGCGGTTAAAATAATGATAAAAAGGCTCTTTTGTTTTAATTTTGTCCACCTAGTCTCAAACATCTACACTCATCTAGTTATGTGTCAGATTATATACATGTACATGTATAAACTATATTTATTCATTGATATTGGTATAGTGTCATGTATCCATTATTCCTCTTCAATCGGACCATGCTTTCTTTCCATCTTTTCTTTAAATTGTTCAAAGGGCAACAAGCTGATGTCTTACATTGTTCTTTCTTTCCTTTCAGTGAAAAAAGGACAAAAAGAAAACAATGAAAGGGCAAGTACTTTTTATCACTATTGCAATATGAATATAAAACATTTAATTAAGAATAATAGCTTTTTTTTTTTTTATTTCAAGTCATCTTTTAAGCTGTGTTGTTTCCGTTTGCTGGCAGTTGACAGACAGGAGTTAGAAACTACACACTTAGTGGCTGATGCATGCTTACACAAATTTTGTTTCTCATTTATATGATATATAATTTATGTATATTCATAATTATAAGGGTTCCTTCTAATTGTAATTAAATGTCTGTTACAATGATAAATATGTTGTATACTATAAAGAATTAACCTGTTTTGTTTTGTTTCCTTGCGTGTAGGCACCAATGCTCAAGAGCTTTTCACAAGGAGCAGGTAATTATTAAAACAAAAAGAACCGTACACTGGTATTGGGTTCAGATAAAGATAGGAAATTTAAAAAATAGTTTTCTTGATTATTTAAGACTTTTGCAGCTGATTCCTTGGGGGCAAAGAAAGGGTGGGGGTGGATTGCTGGTGAATAGCCATCTATTATAGATATAAAAGAGGATATAGTTTTAAAGAGATTTTTCACAAAAAGAGCTCACAATCCTATTGCTATGGGGGAGCTAGACTCACGCATGCT
Organism: Elysia chlorotica; assembly: GCA_003991915.1. Taxonomy (NCBI): domain Eukaryota; kingdom Metazoa; phylum Mollusca; class Gastropoda; family Plakobranchidae; genus Elysia; species Elysia chlorotica. The sequence goes on along the minus strand of RQTK01000549.1, from coordinate 54,054 downwards.
TACTCTTTTTCTTTATTGAGATTAAGGCGATTGAACAATGTTCAGACTGAGTTTTTACTAAGGTTCAAATGAGGAAGCAACCGCCTTAAATATATTGAGCCATGTACGCAATATCCTCAGCATGAAACCTCTCACTATTTCACACTCTCTGGTTTAATATACTATTTCATACCAAAAAATGAACTGATAAACAATCCTTAATAATAATTATTATTTCAACTGTTGACATGCTAAAACAGAATATCATTGCTAAAAAATAGTGTTCATAAACTATGCCATCCACATAGTGTCATATTAAAAACAGACATAGTCAACTAAGTCCTTAAATAATAGCTTTGTTGTTTTTTTTATAACAGAGCCAAGTCCCCCGTTACCCCCAAATCACCCTACAGCTGGTAAATCAGAGTTACATGAGATTACACAAGCTCTACGCCACAACAGAAAGCTGAGTCAACCAAACCTAACAGAGACTGATCAAGTGCACCTACCAAATTCCGCCCAGTGGGGCCAGGCCAAGCCAAACGCCGCAACATCCTCCACACTCCTCAGGGGAGGTAAGACAACAGGGAACACAGCAAAGCCGGTGAGCTCGAGGCAGAGAGATCCCGCCCAAGACGATGTTGCAGTAAGATTTTTAGTATTGCTTGTGTCTTTCTGTCTTCGGGCTCATGACACTTATCAGCAATTATCCTATTTCTAATATGGGTCCCAAGGCAATCATTAGATATCGCAAGTTGAATATTGGTGTTTACTGATTAAATGAAATATCCGTTGTCAACCACTAGGTTCCAAAACTAAAATGATAGTTAAAGTGGTGCCATATGATACTAAACAGAACAGGTATACTAGGACTTCATCCGCTCATATCAAACCAAAACATAGGGCTGGTAAAGAAACCATTTTTCATTCAATTTTTTTGAATGGTGTAACCCATTAGGTGCGGCGTGCCACTTGACTGCCTCGCTGTGAAAGAACTACTGGTTCTGCTCGTGGCTACTTCACTGACTTAGCATCTCCCAACTGGGCACTGCGGGGTGCCGAGTAACTGCCACTGGTAGCGGGCCTTTGTCCATCCTTTATTCCTCCTGTTTCTATATGCGAGAAACTCGTGGATGGGTGTACAGCAAGGCTTGGTGTACAGGCTCTTAAAATGTCAACGAATGGAATCTATGAATAGTTTGGGGAATTTTCGATCTCCCATTCTGAAATTAGGGCATGAAAATCATCTTTTTATGCCTTGATGAACAACCACAAAAATATGTTGGGCCGTTTCATTTAGTGGTTTATTTATAGCAAACACAAAAATTATTTACTATACCGTACAAAATACCATTTAGTCATATCAATGAATCAATCATTTGAAGTTTGATAGGTTTTCTTTAAGAACCCTTGACTATAGAAACATGTCTGGTTTCATGCTTAGGCAGAAACTAGAGCTGTTCTATTGATACATGTGTAGCAATCTCTTTTTCATTACGTCTTCTCATACTTGTATATTTTTTGGTTTTTCCGATTCGTACTTGAGTTTCTTTTGTAAAATGAAATCGGAAGGAGAATCTAAGAAGAACCGTTAAAGGACATGATTTTGGCAATAAAAATAAAAGCTATTACAAATTATACAAATAAAACTTCGTTTATTCTTTATTGTAAGACGCTTTACATGTACATGTATGTGGCTTTAAAGGGATAGACAGAAATAAAGTTAAAGTTAAAGAGTTGTCAATAATATTTCTCTGAAACATTTCTGATTTGTTGTTTCCTATGTTAGTTGATACTTTGATCCGGTGTACACAAAGAATGGTTATTCTGTATTGATCTTATAAATCTAGTTCATCCAGATGGAATCTGTGCCTGAAAGTGAGACATCTCCAACTCCTTCGGATGACTTAGGTTCAAAGAGAAGCAGTTTTTCCCAGGGAGAACCCAGCAGCGCTGTGGATGAATTGGCGGCCATTACTGCAATGGTGACCAAACAGCCTTTTGCCTTGAAGAAGGCAAGTCATGTTGTTTCTACACTTAATGATCTAAGTTTGCTATAGGTACAGTCTTACAAAGCATTTGAAGTAGAATTAACTTAAGCAGAGGAGTGCACATAACACTTACTTTCTATGATATTTGTGTCGTTTTAAAACTATGCTGGTCTACTTATTTTTTTAATAAGTTCCGCAGTATTGAAAAAGACATTTTACATGTTGAGGTTGACGCTTTAAAAGTAAACTCTTACCTAGAGTCAACATCACATGGCCGTTCATGTTTAGCATTTTCTTCTTTGTTAAGATAACTTTAAAAAGAGTTAGTGTACTCTTTTTTCAGTTTTTTTTTCCATATATATGCTTCCCTCTCTAACCAGGGCCCACAAGTTGCTCCCAAGCCATCTCCTGGTGGAGCAGTGTCAAAGGTTGTGGAACCTGCTGGTGCTGGTGCTGACACAAAACAGAAACCTTCAACCATGAAAGCTCCTTTACACAACAGTAAGTTAAGTAGTTTAAACATCAATAACTTTACCCAACAGTACTTTTTACATCTTTTAACTTTTACAACAGTGAATAGAGTCCTTTATACACTATCAACTTTAGACACCATTAAGTTTATCATTGAGTGTGGCCATGGCTCGATAAAGTGGGTACCTGTTACAAGCCAATTTGTTGAATATAAATCACAATGACTCGAACACACTCTCTTGTCAACAGTGACGAACTAATAAATGCTAGAAATCCTTTGTAGAAATGTAGCAATTTGACTTTATTAATAAAACTCTGTTGAGGGTTAAGAATACAACTCAATAATATCTAAAGAAATACTTGACAATCTATCTAGATCTATAATGGATCTAAAGAACAGCAAAATAACAACGTTCACTGCGGCGAGATGTTACAACACGAGCATAAAGCGTAAGCACAGAGTATAAATATTTCTCGCTCTACAAAAACTATTCAGTTCAATCTATAGAGCTCTGCTTTTAATATATACACAAGACACAGATCTAGGCCTTCCACATCATTCAAGAACATTAAAGAACAATACAGAATCTAGCCCACATAAACATTACTCAACCCCTCTCCTCGTAATCAAACTTAGAGTATATTCCAGAATTAACTCGCAGGGTACATGTTAGCAAAGTAGCGTATGCTTAAAAAATGTCACTTTGAGAATGTGAATCTTCTTTGTTACAACACTTATGTTTTGTAAATAAAAATATGTTTCCTGAAAAATGAATTCATTCTGAGAATATTATGAAGTGTTTGAGGAGATTGAATGAAATACTTTAGGAAATGAGCTGCAGGTCGGATAAATGTGTTTGTGTATGACAACAAACATCTTAGCCATCTGGTTACAATGTTACTTAATTGTATTGCTTTGTAATACATTTATAACTTAGTAAGTCCTGAACCTTATGCATGTGTCATATTTGTATGAACTCAAACTGTTGCTTGCTCTCTAAACAGCAAATTTCACCTATCGCAGACATGCCAAGGCTACCCAACCTTCTATTGATGAAAAAGATAAGAAAGAAGTTGAGGATAACTCCCCTAAGAGACCTGACTCGGAAGATATTGTATATGCCCAGTTGCGCCAAGAGCTTGTGCCTGTTGGCGTAAGAGACATTACTGATGACACTTACCTCAACATCAAAGAATTGCAGAACATAGCTAGGAGTTCTGAAATGGCGCTTGATGATTGGAATTGTGCAGAAATAAACTATGCTGACATGTCCCCTGAGTTCAGCCCTAGAACTCCTGATAAGAAAGTCAATAGTGGCGATTATCAAATGCCATGGGAGTATAAGCTTAAACATGGCGAAAGATATGGACAAATAAACAGATTAGGGTGCAAGAAAGAAGACACAAATGTTTACTTTAATAGTTGTAACATATTTGAGCAATCACACTCTCTAAAAAGTAAATTAACTGCATGTGAAACTTACGAGCCTATAGAGCCAGTCACTGATAACCCAGAGGTTAGCAGTAAAACACTGAACTGCAATGCACTCACTAAACATAGGTCTAACGGGCATCCCTGCCAATCTTCAAGAAGCATGTCTGAAGATCTAAATTTGTCAAGTGACCATTATTCAAATGAGTGCTCTGTTAAGAATCACAAGTCATTCAAAACCAAAGACTCGTTACAGAGACGCGAAGGAGTTTGTCATCCTGGAAACAATAATACTTCTCTTGACACCACTGAGAAGCCATCGATAGGTCGCAGGCATAGTATTCAGACTGAATATGAATGCCGTGATAAGTCGGTTGGAATTCATCTGTCAAGCAATTCAGATATTAGAGGTGAGAATCAAGTGCACCAAGCCATCAATTTTAGAACATCAAAATCACTGAAAATGTCTTCGAGCCCCTACCACAATGGATTGTATAAACCTGACGAAATTTACGAAGGGATTGAGTGGAATCCTGTCAATGCCATGCAGAAATCAATGTCACTTCCCAAATCTAGCACTGGCCTTTGTCATAAAAGTCTAAATGGGACTGCGAAATCACTGACAGGAAGACCGACACATCCAGGTGATCTGCAAAGAGCCAGCTTTATTTCTGGTTTTGAATGCTCCTTGCAAGAAGTGAACTACGCTGAAGTAACAGTCCCCAGTAGAGTTCAACCCCCTGACTCTATCACCTCTGAGTACATAGACATCTTTGCCAACTACGAGGATATCAAGGCAGCGAAGAGTGCCAGGGGAAGTTTTTCTCACCCCAGCACTGAAATATCTCTTCATAACGGAACCCCCATGCGTCGATGCAAATCTGAAATTGGTCGACCCATCAACATGCAAGGTTCTATGTTGGCTTTTTTTTTTTTTTCGTGTGTGGGGGTGGAGAGTGTTAACTAACCCAAAAGAGAGCATGGGAGCAACTCACATTTTTTAACATGCTTTGGTGCAATTGCATTTACCTTTGACATGACCCATTTTTTTCCTCAGCATTTTTTCAGTATGCAAATATTCAAAATAATGAAAAATATTTTTTTAACTCTCCTTCATACATTTGCAAATATACTTTTTTACACTTTTTTTTAGTCTTCTTCATAACCATTTTACCCCATTTGGAACTCACTTGTGCATGTTTGTTTTTTTTTTAATTCTGGTGATAAATTGGTTCATTTTTCTTTTTTTTTTCTGGTTAGAGAATTGAGGCTGAATTGATATGGAAGACATTTTTTCATAAGGAGAGGAATTAATCTTTTTAAAACTTGATTTAATTAGATATAATTTATTTAGTCGCTATTTTTGGTGATATCTATTTGTTTTGTTTTCTGTTCCTTTACTTTTTTTTCGTGGAGAAAAAGAGAGCTTTGTGTATTAGCTGATAAGTGACCAAAGCAAAGAAGATGGAGCTTGTTTTTCAGCATGTTTACATAGATTTTATTTTTTGTCTTCAATTCTTGAGGCCTGAATGATGCCCATTGATTTAAGAACACTTTCTGGATTCGATATGAATTATGAAAAAAAATTTAAAAATCGTAAGGAAAAAAAAGTTGGTCAGAAGAGTAACTTTTATTTACATGTGGCGATCTTGCACTATCCTTTGTCTTTTCCATTGTAATTTATTATAATTATGTCTTTTACTGTGATGCTGACTATAACCACAACCTTACCAGTGTTATTTTAGGTCTTTTGTGTTCTGTCATACTTCAGCTATATAAGAAACTAATCCTTATTCGCAAAGTCTATGTGGACCAAAAAAAATGTAATATAGCTGCGTAAGTTATTTCACCCATCAAATTGACTGTCCTATTGTTGCTGTTAATAAAGACCTGGGTAGAAAATAGCCCAAACAGTTCTTACTGACTTTGTCTTTTCTCTACATCTCTCAGTTGCCACAGAGAGTTTCAAGAAAAGGCTTGGCAATTTGATGACCGGCTCTACCACATCCCTTCCCACTCCGATGGCTGGCGGCACAGTTGTCCCGCCACAGGGAAATAGCTCAGCCGGTGCAGCCTACCCCGCCACTTCAGACTTATATGAAGACATAAGTCACTACCAAAATGCAAGAGAGATTTCAGCAACAACCAGAAATCTATAAACTATAATATATTTGACCATTGTGCCACACTCATTTTAATTTTAGGGGTCGTTGGTTGCGATCCGACTGATCTTGACAATTCTATTATTAACATTTAAAATTGAATTAAGAAATGAAAGAATGTATAAGTGCTAATAAATTGAAAATGAATGACCAAAAAAATAAAATCATTAGTTTTGGCCAGCCTTCGGCACTTTCAAGAACAATAAATTGATCTTAAAATAAACATGAATGATCACAAAATCTCCAACAGCAAAGTGGTAAAAAACATTGGGGTCATGCTAGATAAAACACTTTTAATGAAACCTCAAAAGACAATTTTTGTAAACTAATTTAGGAGCCTACTTCCAAATTAAAAATATCATATCCATCTGAGACTATGTCACAAAAGACATCAATAAAAACTTAATGCCTTCGCTTGGTTTGTCAAGATTAGACATTTGTAACAGTCTGCTGTCAGGCCTTCCTGAGACGACCCTTTACAAACTACTAATCGCACAGAATAATGTTGCACAACCAGTTGAGTGCTGTAAAAAGTACAACCACATCAGCCCAGTTTTACAAAAGCTGCATTAGCTGCCTGTTCAACAAAAGAATAGAATATAAAACCCCTAACTTTTGATTGTGTCAATGGGCTCGCTAAAACATATTTACAAGATTTAATAAAATTCTATTGACATGGTAGATCGGGGATTCGTTCATCTTTCGATTTGAAATATTTGATTTTCCCCAGGAAATCTTATAAATCCTATGGTGAACATTCCTTTTCGTTCATTGGTCCAAACATTTGGAATTTTTAACCTTTTTATATGCCACACTGAAAGTCTAGAAGGTTTTAAGAAAAAAAACTAAAAGACCATATGTTCGTAAATGTTTTGCTTTGTTAGTTAATGCATGTATTGTAACCTGTTGTTTTTTTGTGTTTTTTTTTTTAAGAATGTCCTTATTAAGATAAATTAATTTTTCTACTAAAACATTTTTTTATACATGTGTGTTCTTCTATGATTGTTTAGTATCAAATCTACATGTGCATTTTATGGTATATGCATGATGTTAATCATAATTTTTTATGGACTAAAAGAGAAATGTAATTATGAACATTTTTTATTTAACAATCAGCATATGTATATTTATATAATTATAAAATACCAGTAATATTTACGTAAGCTTTTTTATTTTCATAATTTTAGTGGTGGTTATGCGCTGTATAAAAAAAATATACATTATCATTAGTAGTAGTAGTAGTAGTAGTAGTAGTAGTAGTAGTAGTAGTAGTAGTAGTAGTAAAACAGTGAAACAAGCAGATCTGTGTGATGCAGCTACAAAAGATTGCAGTTTCTATCAGCATCGACTCCAGACAGATTTTGTATTAAATTTTTGTAGCTTTCAAAAGGATTTGTTATGAAACAATTTTATTCTGATCTTGTTGACTGCAGCTGTTGTTGTTTTTTTTTTGTGTGCTTCAAAATACATGTTAACATCATAGTTAATCCCTCACCTCTCTTTTTGATGAATTTTGTTTTATGATGGCATATTTAATTAAATATAATTGTATTCACCTTCACCGTGCAATGTATCTTTGCATATACAACATGTATTATCCAAACATACAATGCTTCTTCAAAATAAACTTCTCCTCCTTCTATTGATTGTATACTGTGCATTATCATCAACATAACAAGTTGCTGATGATGTGGTGGTGCCCAGGTGGAAATAAACATCAACACTGTAGATGTGTAGTTTCAGGTGAAAAAATTTTTACATTCAATAATAATAATTGGGCCTGCATATTTGGAAAAAAAAAAAAAAAAAAAAGGAGCGACAGCTACAGAGCCAAAGATGAGGTTTTATTTCCGCAGGACATTTCTATAAAGATATCAATATTATCATGAATACAAATATTGAGTACTACATGTATTAATAAATATTCGCTTAGTTTGTGTTCTTCAGTGTCACAAAAAAAAGGTAGATGTGTTATTTACATTATTAACCGTTTACAATTTGTTTTTCACTTAAGTTTTAAAATACATGCATGATTGTATCTTCTGACCTTAATGTTTCTGTGCAGAGCTGGTGAGGAAAAATTAATTTTTTGGGATGAAGTCTTTATGTCTGGTATGTATTGAAAAGGTATTTTCTAATTTAAAGTTGACTTTTAATTTAAGTGCAATAATCAGAATACATTTCTGTGGTCCTCCCTCTTGATATAAAAAATGGAAAATTCACATTTTCCTTTATGCAAACATTATTTATAAATGGTGCCTTAATTTGTGTTTGTTCCAAAGATTTAATCATGAATTTTGCCAGCTGCATGTATATTGATTGTAGGGCTTTGACCGTGCTGACGTGCCGTAAACACAAATTCACTTTGAGAAAAAGATTAATTGATAAAAAAGTAGACCTAACTTTGAATCCTAGTTCCAGCTTTGTTATTTTTTATATGCTAATATTACCAAGTTTTGTATAGATATATATATATACTAATAATTTGCAAAGAGGTTAATAAAGGATTCTACTTTTATATCTAAGTTCATTGAGATTTTGTTTTGTATAAACAAGAAAGTCCATGAGCTGTTAATGTAACAACAACACATGTGAATCAAATGGATCTCCATTTATTAAAGCAATGAAATCAAGTTCTTTTTTCTTTCAAAATTGTTTAATACATGAAAATAAGTCTTTATGAATAATTGAAAAATACAAATTTGTAATTGTAATTAGGTGTAAACACACCACAAACAATAGCATTCTGAAATGTACAGATTAGAACATGTATCCATCAGCAATTTTTGAAATCAACAGCAAAGAAAGGATAATAACAGTGTTAAGATCAAACTTAAAGGTGAAAATGTTCATTTACAGAAATGAAGACTGTTTTTGATTGATACTTTAGAGATTTTTTTATTTCCGTTCATTTAAAAGATTTAGGTGGTGTTGAATTCATTGCCTATCCCATCACAATGTCACAAAACTTGTATTGTACAGTTGTTTTGTCAATCTACTTGTAAGAACAAAGCATGCCCCTGTACACTTTGCAAAGAAAGATTACAGAGTTGACATATGGGGCATCATTAAGTTACAGAATCAATAGATTTGATGGCTTAGTGATAGGACTTCCTGAAAGATAGTCAACTTGCAGTTTATTTTTCTGCTGCAACTGATTTAGCTATTGCTAACCATATCATGAGAGCAATCAGTAAGTGGTTCTGCATTTCATTTAATGCGTATAGATTATTAGACGGATCAAAAGAAAGATTGGGGTTTTTTTTTCTGCATAAAAAAATTCTCAGGAATAATCATTTAATGCAATTCATTATTTCAAATAAAGATTAAATCATTTAAAAAAAAAATAAAAGTGAAACGCGAATGCAAGGAAAAGAAATCCCGACAAAATAATTATGTTTTTAAATAGACAGGAGTGCAGACACCACACCTGTGGAAAAATTAATATGAATTTAATAAGTAATAATGAAAATACAAAGATTTGTTCAGAAACAAATCAAAATTGCACAGAGACAGTTTATACAAAATATCCTGCGTGCCCGATATAATCTTCTTTTGATTTTTCACGAAATGTCCATTCCATATGTTACTCACATCAAAGAATTCACTTTTGACAGTCACACTCTTTTGTAATCCAGCTACACCACATTCACATTAAAGCTATACCTCTGTTTGGTCTTCATAAAATCATACAAATTGGATAAAGTTCCACACAAGGTTCTCTGAAATTGTTTATGACATGAAAAAGCATTCAACGTAAATGTTATACAGCACAAATCAATGCAAAATAAAAATAAACAAAATGTAAAAAGTCAACTGGATGAACTATCAAGCATTCCCTCTCAGGTCTGGATGTAGCCGTCTCATTCTCAAGTCTCTTAATTTCTCATCACTGGAAAGATGGAAGAAGTGAGCTAAGAGTCAACATTCAGTCAGTACAAACTTTTTCTATGTATACCTTAGAGCCATTGGCACAATTTGATACAGAAGTTTGTACACAAACCATAAAGCCAAATGGTCAGACTACAGTGTGGGATCTGCTTAAGATAAACTTCCTTGGGACAGTCTAAAAGTTCATTTTATCATAAGTTCATATTAAAAAGTGACTTAGAGTTGTTTTTTAAAGGGAATCGGTGCTTCTGAAATATAGTTTCTACAAATCCATAGTTCTTAGCAGCTTTAACTGTATCCTTTTTAAAAATCTCAAATATGATTTCCTTATTGCACGTATATCTGCTACTTTCGGGTTTATAATTTAAAGTTTAAGTACGGTGAGGTTCTTTTATTTCTTTTATGGCATCACTTCCTTAAAGAATAGAGAGCTGTACTCATTGTCACTGCTAGGATTGTTTGTGAAACACAAAATAAATTAATACTTTTTTTTAGCCAAGGACATATTGTAAGTAAGACAAAATTGACACTGTCAAATATATTTTGTTAAATAGCTCGTTAAAAGTTTCACCCTTGTATAATTAGAAAGAAATAATATATCATTAAAAATCACTTCACGATTTGATTTGAGTTAAACTTGGCCAAACAGAAACATGAGCTATATAAATTATCAAAAGAAAAGGCTTTGTTCATCTCACACAAGATTTATGACATCATGAAACAAGAACATGATTCACCATGGTAAAGGTACAGGCTGTTCTTTTTTATTGCCCAAACTCAGCAGCTAGGCCATGGAGCAGTCGGGCCCCAGAGTGGGATTTCTCAAACTTGGCTCATTTCATTATAACGAAACCGACCCAACCATTAATAAAAATCTGCAGCCGCCACAGTAGGGCTTTAACTGAGACCTCCAGTTTTGAGAGCTAAAATTCTAACCGAATGATTTAATTTACAAAAAATTGCATTGTGGTGCTGAAACTAAAATTTTACTGTACCAAATCTCCTCAATGAAAGACTGCAAACTTGCAGAAACAACATTCACTTTATAAAGTTGGACACACATGTAGTAGTTTTCATAAGGTATTTGAGTGGCATCAAAAATATTTCAGATTAGCATAGACAAATGCATAACATTTTCATGTCAACTAAATGGACATGAAGAAAAGAAACATATCATTTAAAGGAAACATTTTCAAAAAGGAAAAGTTATTCAGAAGCATGATTTTTTCTATATGAAGTCTGGTCTATGATTATTATTGAACAAAGCCCCCTCGACAAAATGAAAGACATTTGATTATAAAAACTTTGCACCGTTAAAAAAGTATAACTTTACATGCAACACATAATTTTATCCATCTGAAGGTGTTTAACACACGGTCCTTTCACTCCAGAGTAAGAGGTATTGGGTTGAAATAGGAAATAAGTGTGCTTTTTATTGAAGGTAGGGAGGTAAAGTTTTCTCAAATAAATGTCTGATTTGGGCTAATTCATACTTTTAATACACTCAAGTTCTTGAGGTGGGAAGAAAATAGAAAGAAAAGTTTCATCATACAGCCTAAATAATCAATATTTCAGATGGGTTAATATTATTTTCCCTTTAAACACAAAGTGGAACAGTTTATATTAAAATTATCTTCATCTGGAAAGCTTAATACTGTATATAATTACTTTACATTTAAACCTTTTGTGATCCATTTTCTAAAGTACAATTTGCATTAACTCATCTCTCATTAGTCATAACAAGGATATTCTCATTGCTACCTTGAGAGCATGAGTGGGGCATCATAAAAATGACAGAATAACTTGGTAGAGGGATGTAATGTGGGTTTTAAGATTGTACTAAAAAAAAAACTACAGTTGTAACATCTTCATGGTCATTCAAACTTTACAGATGGGTCTCTGATGGAGATGAGCTACTTTCAGCTAATTGATTTTAATAAACACGGCAAGTTCAATACATTGCAGCTTTACTGTTTGCTTCCTTCTTTTTAACTAATATTAAACACCATATCGAGTTGATAAAGACAGAGCCAAAATTTGCACAAATGAAGATAGTTTCTTAAATATTTCAAAGAATAAAGTGCTCTGGGGCATAAGAAAAATGATTGGGGAAGGGGGGGAATGCTTATACAAAACACTACATAACCAGAGCTAGTTCAAAACATGGTTAAAAAAGTCAACAAGTAATACAAAGCAAAAAGAAATTAAATACACCTATCCCCTTAAAATATTAAAGAAATATCAAGTACTTTCAAGAGAAGTGGGATATACATACTGGCTTGAATATAATAATCATATTAAAATAAAATTTCAAAGCATTAGTGGAGCTGTGTTTCATAATTTTAATTAAATGCTATTAAATAATAAGATTACACAGGCACATTTTTTTCATAACTTATTGCCAATCTTTGAAATTCTAAAATAAGAACAAGTCATAATTTAGCTCATAGCAGCAGAAGAAATTTTAAAGATTTTAATCATTAACATTTAAGACAATATTTATCACCTTTCTTTTACATTGACATTGTCCAACTGATTTTTCAGGTTGAATGTTGAATGTTTTAAAAAGAAACAGTATATAGTCCTGAGTATATTTTTAGGATGAAAAAAAAAATTGATGGTCAAGCCATTTTCAATGCATTTGATTTTTGTTTAAAATGAGGACTTGTCAAAATGAAGTACATTTAAAATAAAAAAAAGGGGGGGGGGGGGGGGAAAGAGAGGGAGGGGGGGGGGGGGGGGAGAGAGAGATAGCAGCTATATGCAGCAGCAAGTGCTTTACACTATCATTTACACAAGTAAGGTTCATACCAACCATGTCACTTTTATTTCGCGTTAATTTGTTGGCATTTTTTTCTACACTTTCATTTAAAAATGTATCTCGATACTCAACTTCAATCACAGAAATTAAATTAGAGCCCAGAATTACCATTAACACTTACTACTGTATTGATTCTGCCAGCAAATATTCTTCATTGTAAAACAAAAATCAAGCTTAATACTGGTTTTGTTAAAGAAACAAAAAAAGCAAGAAAAATTAATGCCATTTCTATACTCACAACATCAAGAAAGCAAAACGTCATAAAAACTAAGAAAAAGTGTAAGTTACTTATACAGTAAATTTACTCTTATTGCAACTAATTTAAAGTACAAAATAGGAGAAAAAATCAGTGTGGGGAGATGGATTTGGGATGAAATTGGGATATGCGTGTAGCCATTGGGCGGCCTAATTGACCTGAGGGTTGCTGCGGTTGAGGGAGCCGTTGCTGATGGCCTGGTAGCCAGACCGACCTCGCAGGCGCCTGGTACAAGTGTAGATGCCGCCAAAGATGATGAGGATCACAGGAATGCCCAGACCGGCTGCGATGATGATGACGACTGTTGTGGATATAGCATCGGCAGGCGGCGTTCCATATCCAACTGAGGAGGACCTGTTGGCAAGAACAAAAATATACAATGTTGCAATTATGTAATATAAGCGAGAACCAGGCATTGTTTCATCTCAAATGAGATGTGAATACAAAATGTTCAATCTGCTGGATGAGTTGAGTTGGTCGGACGTCTTTACTACATAGGCTGTATTGTGGACGGTCCCCAAAGACTGATTTTATGTGTTGCAACACATAAGACAGGACGGAGAGACCTGGACTCCTGTCTCAGCAGGTCACATTCCATTGACCCAACCAATGAATTTGCTGTATTTCAACATTTATCGCTCCATTTTGGAAAATTCTTTTGTGACATACTGAGACATTGATGGAAAATCTAGATGTAGTAAATTTATATGTAAACCTGATAAAGATAATTTTGTATGTGTATTTTTCGCCAAACATGAAAAGAACAGCATATTGATTCAAATCTATCCTTGCTCATCAGGATTCCTCCTGTACCATATAATAGAAATATAGAGTAGAAAAAGGAGATAGATATTCATATAAATTTAAACAACTTCTGACTTCAATCTGGTTAATTTGATACTGAATGATTGCTTCCTTAAAATCAGTTGCAGATCATATTTTCAAAATTGCATATCTTGCCAACTTTCAAAAATACAATTTAGAACCCTTACAAACTTTTCTTTTCTTCTTTGAACATTTGTTGCAAGTGCGTTAGCCTGACAGTTTTTATCAACAACCAAACATTTCATAACAAACTTACCAGACAGTATAGTTATTCTTCACATAATATCCATCCTTGCTCAAACCAAACGAAATATTGCTCGACCTAATGATGACATCAGTGCGACTCCATACATTGCCAAACAAAGCTTCCACGATGCTGCTCTTCACCAGTGCTACGTCAGAGACCCGGTCCTTGACATCCACAATCTTGTAGTGTTTGACCTTGGTGGCAGATTTACGACCCCTGCTCTCACTGAGGTAGCTGACCGGCTTCCACTGGAGGAACCCTGTTTGCACCTGATCACTCGGATTTGACAGCCAGTTGTTTATCTAGAAAATTAAAAGGAGGTACAATTAGCAGAGATAAGTTTTTTTTAAGTGATCTTTTGAAATATCAGCAGTTTTGGCATCCTCATCTGCAATACGCTGACTGAATGTTATTTTAACTATTTATGACTAGATTTTTTACTCATTTTACCAAAATAGTCAACTGACAGATTTGATGCTGTGACCAAGAGTCAAAAACCAATAAATCAAAGTACATTTTTAGAGTCAAATGTCTAAGCTTTCTTAAATTATTGGTGGATTAAAAACACACAACAAAGAACTGAGAGGGGATCAAGAGGCAGAAAACAGATGACAAAACAGCCTTGTGAGATACATTGAAACATTTTTGGAAAAGATTGGTACAGAATAGAGATAAATTGAGGCAAAAATCGCAAAGATCCTGTAGTGTATGGAATAATACTTGTGGGATTAGAGAAGTAGGACTATTAAAAAAAAAATCATTGGACCAGAAAATTACAAAAGATTGCCCATGATATTAGCAGATGGAAAAGAATTTTTTTTTAGTAATGACAATTACAACGGTTTCCTTCTTGCCCCTCCAACTTAAAATGAACATAAACATTTAAACTCGAATGTTTAGTAGAAATTCATAGCTCACATATCAATCTATTATTTTCCTAAGTTATATAAATCAAATAAAAATTATTCCAAGAACAAGACAAAATAAGATATGAACTTACAGTGAAGACACCAGGACTGTACTCATCGTCAATAGACTGAGTCTCATCTATCGACATTTTCTTGTTCTTTGACAGGCTCACCAGAACTGTCTCTAGGGCAAACCGAGACCTTGAGAAGGAAGGTGTGAAGTCATCCAGTACAAAGTCAATCTGTGTTAAATTTGCTGTTTTCTCCAAAGCCGGTAACTTGCTGGCACGACCACCTTCCCCACAAACTTGAAACTGCAAAGAGATAAACAGTCTCATTACATACATATGTACCATTTATTTGTGTGTGTGTAAATAATCAGATGTCGTTGCATCCGTTCGCTATCTGCATACAGGACAACTGTGTAGCTTTCAGCTAGAGCGAAAAAACATGTAAAATCTTCGTGTGTATACTTTTGTCTTCTTTTTTCCCATTAAGTTGGGGGTTTTTTGTCTGATGACGGCTTAAGGCTGAAGCTTACGTGTTTTGTATAGTTTTGTATTATAAGCCTACAGGCCTAACTTTTTTTTGTGTGTGCCTTGCATATTGTTTACCAAGCTCAACTACGAAATTCACATTTAAGTGATTATACTACTATTACTACTACTGCTGCTGCTGCAGCTACTACTACCGGGACTACCATTTTCTTCTTCTTCGTCATCTTCTTCTACTACTACTTGTTCGTCCAATTCAACTTTTACTTCTATGCTGCTGCTTCAGGTTTCCAGGTTTCACCATTTTTATATTCACCTTCCTGTCTTCTCATCGCCCCCTCCCTCCCTTTTCTTCCCTCTCACATCTCCATTTTTCTTTTTCTTTCTTTATGAATCTCTCTTTTTGTCTTTCTATCTCTATGTCTGCTTTTTTCTGTCACTTCTCTCTCTTACTCTTTCTATTGCTTCCCTCTATGACCATTTTCCTGCCTTATCTATTTTATTGGCTCTGTCTCTCTCTTTGCCTGGTGCTCTATATATATATATATATATATATCTCTCTCTCTGTCTATCCCATTATTTCCGTCTGTCCGCCTCCCTCTCTCTTCAATTCTTTCTTCCTGATTCCATGATCATTCGTCTGCCTATTGGCTTATTCCACTATGTTTATCCTGCTTCTTTTTAAATTTATTCTCTCTTTTCCCTCTGTCTCTCCCTCCTCTTTGATCTGTTATTTTATTGTGAACTAAATTATTTCATCTCTGTTTGTCTGTCTGTCTCTCTCTCTCTCTCTCTGTTATCCTCAGCATGAAACCTCTAACTATTTCATGCTCTCTGGTTATATTATTTCATACCAAAAATGATCTAATAAAGAATCAATTATAATTATTTCAACGATTGACATTCTAAAACAGAACATCAGCCGTTTTCACCATAACTGTTTTATCATGGGTTCCAAAGGAAAAATTTTCAAACTATTAACCAACAAATCTTGAGGACAAAAAGCATGTTTAGCAAGTTTCACACAGGTTGAAAATCAATATTATTGAAATCCTGTCACAAGAAAACTACAAATTATTGTTTCTATTCATATTTTCAAAAATTTTAAAAACATGCCCTGTTGGTAAAAATTCAAGTGCATGTGGTTTGAAAAACCTATACTACAAAAATGTTAATTTTTTTCACCTATTTTTTATACAGATTTTCATTTAACACTGTTAAGAATAACAATACATAATTAAACAAATGGTATTACAGAAATATTTACATTAAAGCACCTGAAAGAATGGATTTTATAAATGAATATATATGTATATAAAAATTGAAATTTCGCTTACTGTAAAACTTAGGCTGCCATTATTTGACAGTGATGGTGGGAAAAAATCTGAAGTTGTGTTGAAAACAAATCCATTGCTCCCATCACTCTTGAGAGGAAGCGAATCCCAGAAGAAATCTGTGAAGTTTCGAAAAATCCAATCTTCTGGTTCCAGTTTCTTATCATTTAGATCAGCAGAATCGTGAGTATCATTGTATTCAATGAGCTGGGAAGATAAAGAATAATCTTTGAGTTATGGAAATAGATTTGTACATGATTGTCAAAAAATGAGAGGCTGAGAAAAACAACTGTGGGACATTTATGTTTAATCTATAAACAACTTTTTTTTATTGTGGTAGAATATCACATTTTAGATTTGTCATTAAGACACTTCTCTAAATAATGCATATAAAAAATATGATTCAGGGCATTAAAAATGTATCTGAAATCAATGTTTTTAAAAAAAACCTTCCTCAAATTCCAATAACAGTCTAGTGCTCATAAAGAAAACATGTGCTGTTTCAAGTTTGTTATTAATGTGCTATTTTAAAACCATAACATGTGCTCCAAGATTTAGTGATAAAACATAAAAAACATCTTTTAAAAAAAATTGAAGAGAATAGCCTGTTCTAAATTTTTCTCTATTACCCCATACACATTTCATATCGGACAATGCTACAAAAACGTGACTAGACAAATAAAATGATTGTTTAAGGTCTGACAATATAGGGGTCTAATAATGTTTGTCAATAACACATCGATGACCATGTTCAAACAAGCTTGCAGATAAAATACATATTTATAACCCGTTATAGCCACATTTATCAAAATATCAAATGGTAGACTCCTGATCGGGATGTCCGCGCTTCGAATTAAATTATCGGTTCTAAATATATGTCCAATTTCGTCCCCATTCGATCAATGTCAATATAATGTGTCCAGCTGATACAGGAGTCCAGTTCTTCCTGCCCCCTCTAGTGTGTGGCAGCACATAAAATTTTCAGATGTCAGTCTTGGGGCCCGTCCACAATATGATCAATATTAAATTAGTGCTGACGTTGGGCGTTAAACCAGCTCAACTCAAACTGTCATCTTTAAAGGTACATTGACCAGTACCATTCACATATGATATGCCTTTAAACTTCTATTAGCATTCCTAAAAGTAAAATGTTTAAAAAAAATGTTTTTAAAAAACCAACAGAATCCATATTTTCATAATTATTATAAACCTTACATTTAGTTGTCTTTCCTTATACCTTTCCAAATTATTTATTGTCTGACCAGTGAAGTTATGGGGCTTTTCAACTTAGTATTACTTACTTCTTTAATTTATTAAAACTTAAGAGTACATAAAAGTGATAGATAAATTACAAATTATCTTACTCGTGTGAAAGCAACAGCATACATGTAGTCCACTTTCAAGCCATCTGCTTTCTTAAAAGATATTGAATCTTCCAAACTGTCACTCATAAGTTTGTCCCAATTAAATGTGAGATCAGAATCAGCTCCAGTTGCTCTAGCCAATATAATGCTGGGTACACCAATAGTGCTGAAGGCATAATACAGATTATCATGGTCTTTTGTGGATGCTTTGGTGTAAACCACATTGTTACCAAGGCTTCTTGCAATTTGGCAACTTTCCAAATGATCTTTGCAGTTTGGCCAAAAGGTAGTCTCAAGCTGTAAGAAAGAATAAGAAGAGAGGAAAAACTTAATAATTGGGACAAAAAGTAAAAATAAAATTAATAAATATGGACATTTCTTAATTTAATTCAAAATGTTTAAAATTAAAACAATGAGTAAAACAATAAGGCTACAGGTCCTAAAAATTGAAATATTTTGTATTCAGCAGAAACAAGTTCTCTTGGATGACTAATTGTGTGCTATGATCAGGTTGTGAAAGCTGAACGGCACATAGTTACTGGAGTTTGTTTATTGTTGGGGCTTTTTTCAGGAGAAAAAAAAATATGTTGCGTTGCAAACTTTCGAGAATTATCGAAAAAAAAATGTTTTCCCAACATCGGACACAGATGCACATAGAAAAATTGCTGGAGGATCCGGACCCAGATTATATTTTTTTTTAAATTCCGGAAATTTCTGGATAAGTGGCATCCCTGATTTAAGCGACTAAAATTTAGTTTTTAGATGGAAACAACAGTCTACTATGCATATGATTTGTTGATTTTAAAATCACTAGTTCAGTCATTAAATGAGAAATGAAGGAATGTAATGAGTCATGTAAGAGTAAGACCCCAGTCCACAAAAGTTTTGACAATCTAGATCTAAATTAGAAATTATACCACCGTAGAATAAATCTAGGGATTTTAGTATGTCGCTGAAGTTTAAACTTGTCTAAAGAACAAACCATTAAGACTAGTAGCAAGCTTGTGACCACAGTGTTGTACTCAGGATTCTAGTCTCCAGGGCCGTAAGTTTAACGCTATGGTAAGCTTATTTTAACACATCGTAAGGTATACATGGCAATAAGAAGGCTTATGAGTTATAACTAGATCTGGTTGTAAGCTACCATAATGTTGTACTTACAAGTAAGTACAAGTACAACGTCACAGTAACATACAACTCATTCATGTATAAGCCATCTTCTTTCCATATCTTATATGACAAGCCGTAGGCTTACAATAATGTTGTACTTACAGCCCCTAGAGTTTAGGGAGTGTCTACCATATGCACCATATTGTGTTTCTGCCTCTTTATCATATATACAGGTTTTTCTCCAAATTTTGCTATACTGACTATATTTGAGTGGGGTTTTTTTTAATCAAATTCTTTGGTCCGACCGGCGAATAAAGCTAAGTTCTCTCCAAATTTAACATTTCTCTTAAATCTAGATGTGACATTATTTTGCTGTGTTTTTGCTTGCCGCATCACATATTATCAAGTACTGATTCAGGTCTTGACATTTTTGGGTTGTATTTTTAATCCTCGGACATGGTGTTTATTGATAAGGTTAAATTTTTTAGTTTCTACAAAGGTTTTCTAGTATTTATTTAGTTAATGTTGACCGTATTTGTAATCAAATCCCGCACACTTGCCCATATGATCACACACCGCACTGCTGAAGGAGTGCCCATGTTTAGTCTGAAGTAGAATAATTGCGATTGAAGGCGTTCATAACCATTATTTAGGCTATCTATATGGATAATCACTAGTTCTATATAGCCAGGGTCTGATCTATTTATTTATTTTCATCTCAGATCTAGAATCTAGAGCTAGACCTAGATCTTAATAATAATAAAAAAAAAAATAGAAAAGCTAAAAACTTATTTTGAGAATAGGGCTTTTTACACCTAGTATTTTGGCATTACCTTCCTTTTAATGATTCCGAGAGGAGAATGTGGTGGAGATGATGGGGATAATGCAAAGTGCAAGGAGAGAAGGTGGAGATGGTGGTGATGATGCAAGGAGAGAAGATGGTGATGATGCAAGGAGAGAAGATGGTGATGATGCAAGGAGAGAAGATGGAGATGGTGGTGATGATGCAAGGAGAGAAGATGGTGATGATGCAAGGAGACAAGGTGGAGATGATGGTGATGATGCAAGGAGAGAAGATGGTGATGATGCAAGGAGAGAAGATGGAGATGATGCAAGGAGAGAAGGTGGAGATGGTGGTGATGATGCAAGGAGAGAAGATGGTGATGATGCAAGGAGACAAGGTGGAGATGGTGGTGATGATGCAAGGAGAGAAGGTGGAGATGGTGGTGATGATGCAAGGAGACAAGGTGGAGATGGTGGTGATGATGCAAGGAGAGAATGTGGAGATGATGGCGATGATACCAGGAGAGAAGATGGTGATGAATACTTTGGGGACCTCGAGTTTCTTGTGGAACATCCAGTGACTGAAGATGTGGAGAAAGAAATAGGCCTAAAGCAGATGATGACAGAATTGAAGTGTCAGACGAGGAAGGTGGAAATAAGTGTAAGGGTTTCAAGGATAAAGGTGGTACAGAGTTGCAGGTGGCTTGTGAAATGTGCGATAATTGGTGGCACATCGCTGTTCGAAATCCGAACACCATTTAAATTGAAGAGAGCTAGAGTACCTTAATTTCGTGTGTGACAAGTCTTGTCCCAGTCAATAGTTTCCTTGCAAGCTGCTTACACTACAGCATACATGTGTGAAAACGCTTGAGAAGAGGAGTGTGTGAGTATGAGTGAGCGAGTTATTCATTGTTTCCATCAGATTGTTGCCATTTTTTTTATATTTTTTATTAATTACAGCTGCACCAAATATGTTCACTAAAACAATTAGAATATGAAAAAACAACACAAAACGCTTGTTTAGTTGTTCGTATGAAACGTTCTATTAAAAGTACTTTAAAATTAAATAACAAAGCATGTGTTCGGATCACCGGACACATGTTCGGATTCATGAGACAGCAAAATTTTTGTTCGCAATGGTGAGACAGTAGTAAAATTTTAAGGGCAGAAAAATATCATGTGACAAAAAACTATTTATAGATATGAAAAAGATTTTTTATTCAGAATATCCACCAATCAAAGAGCTACAAATTGGTATCCCCGGGTCTGCTCTCAGTCAAGTGGGCTTCCTTCCAGCCCCGCTAGATTAGAAACGATGTCTCAGTCCCGGGATTTGTGTCAGAATGCCCGCCCGTGTTCGGAATACGTGACTTTACTCTAGATACTGTTCATGGAAAAAGCTCAAGGTGTAGTGCAGGTCTCTTGCTTTATAGACATAATAAAAAAAAATAGAAAAGCTAAAAACTTATTTTGAGAATAGGGCTTTTTACACCTAGTATTTTGGCATTACCTTCCTTTTAATGGCCTCAGAGCTTGACAACATGAGCAAAACAGTTGCACATGTTTGAAAGATCTTCAGGGCTGAAACTTTTGACTCCACCATGGTGACTGATCCAGATCTAAAAGTAGACTAATGAAGAAAAGAAACAGCCTAAACTAGATACTGTGATTTAACGCCTCATAAACGTCGTATTAAAAGGTGGTAGGGATTCTGTTCGGCGTCTCTCTTTGTAAAGTTTAGACAGAAACGGATAGTACAGTGTTGACAATTGACATTACTGATACAAGTTAGAAGCAGTCATATGATCGTATCATGTGATCTGAAGAAAATTGGCTATCATTATTCATACAGTATCGACAATGAAGCCCATAATAATCGTGCTGGTGCAATGTCATTGCACGGTTTTCTTTCTTCCCTTTGTTGTTGTTGTTGTTTTGTATTCGAAATCTAGTATTTTGTTGACTTTCTTTTCATTTGTCACTCTTTGATTTTTTACATTAACTGTTTTTGATGTTCCTCTTGTAGAAATAAAAAAAAAACTGTTTTTAAATTCCTAATCGTCCAAACAAGACAACAAAGAAAAGAAACTCGTTTTGTTCAAAATTTCTGAAATTTATTTTGCATCTTTTCAGATAAGTCCTCTCTACTACAGTGAATTTTTGTTTGGTCGTTTTTGCCTTTGTTTTGTTGTTTGAATGTTGTTGTTGTTTTGTTTTTTTTTTTGTTTTTGTTTTTTACAAACAACACAGAGCGGAGAAAGGAACATGAGTGAAGAGTCACAACCTTTAACGGTTTTGACGGGGAAATCACCATAACTAGACGAGAAAGGTATATTTTCGGGAATCACATGTTTATTGAGCAAACACACCATAATCTATTAAATTAACTTTTTAATGAAAACCTCTTCCTCATTATTAGAGGCATTTATGTCTTTTGGTTGGTTGATTTCCAAGTTATCTCACATAAGCTATCCGTCCCAAAACTAACGTCTGGTAATTGTACGCGATGGCACACAATTTATTAGCCTACTCTTTACCAGCCAGTGACATTATAACATTATTAACAAACACCAACCTAGCCAGTAGGGAGAGAGCGGCGTTAGCCCTGTTGGCTAGTGCTATCTACTGGCGCGCTGGTGGTATACCGTTTGAACACCAGCTGGTTTCTCCGTCTCCATTTTATGATTCTTCAGGAAACCTAGATTACGAACCAGTATAGATCAAGATTGTCTCATCGGGAGACGGGCTCCAGATCACCCGATTTTCTATAACTGTAATGCCAACTTAACTATCTCACCTAATTTGTTTTCACGGGTAGACGATTTGAGCACTATCGTGGGTAATACTATCCTTAGTACACCTGAAACCGAGTTTGTTAAAAACGTGATTACAAATTAGCCTTTAGGCCTTATTTGGTTTTAATTCATAATTATTACAAAGTTTAGTTCGGCCTACTTCTTCTTCAAGAAGCTGCAACAAGTGATTTTCTATTTGTCTATAATATTAATTAGTTACTTTCTCTCAGGTTCGACCCCCTATGTATAATGCCGTCTTGCACCCTCCTGCTTGGATTGGTGTCAGTATAGTGTCGTTTTTAGTGAGACCGAAATTGGGGGTCACAACTCCTGCTATCATCAATCTGTGTCGGTGTAAAGGCAAAATAATGAAAAAATTGGCCAACCTTGTAAGCCTTGGAACCTGTAGCCATAAAATATATTTCTTGTCGACCTTGGAGACGTTAAACTAAGAAAAAGCCTCTTTAAAAAAAAAAAAAGAAACAGCAGCAACAACAACAACAATTATTCATATAAATCATAAAATCGTTAATATCTCTAACCCATGATACCATTGGTTAGTGTTTTGGATTGACAAGCAGACATCTTGTGGTTCGAATTTCAGCTTGTACCCATCTTAGTGAATGACAAAACTAATTAATAGAAATATCGCGTTTCGTTATAACAGGTACCTCCCTCTGCAGTAGAACAGTAATACACCTTACTGGTATGCATTGTTCATTTGAGAACCAAATGTATCGAAGTTATGTGTTGGGAGATGCGCCAGTGCATAATTAAATGTAACACTTTTTTTTAAATTCTATTTGCCCAGTATGTACAGTGAATTTTTTTTTTATAAAGACTTGTGACATGCTGTTGTTGTTTTTTCTTTTTTTTTCTTCTATGTGCGACATTCTCCTCTCATTTAAAAAAAAAGCTTAAAATAACATTATTCATTTTTTATACAAGGCAATGTTGCAGATTCGGAGGTTTGGGTCGTGTAAAACGTTTTGTGAGTTGTTCATGGCAGGAGACAGTAAAATAACTCTATAACTCTGTAGCATAGTAGAACAACGTAATGTAAGCAGTACAACGTTTGAAGATATAGACAATAATGATAATTGTTATAATAAGAGGATGTGTAACAGTGCAGAAATGTAGGCAATGAAAGCAACTTTTATTACAAGGAAACTTTTGGTAATTAAAATTATGAAATAAATTGACGGTTACAATCGATTTTTCTCTAAATCTTTCTTACCCATCCCTTCCCCCCTCTCTCTCTCTCTCTCTCTCTCTCTCTCTCTCTCTCTCTCTCTCTCTCTCTCTCTCTCTCTCTCTCTGTCTGTCTCACCCTCTTCTCTCTAAATACACTGTATACAGGCACATACTACATAATTAAGTCTACATTTCTTTTGTCCCACATCTGTTGCAATATCATCATCAACACCTCGTAAATCAGATCCAGTCTTTTTGTCTTGCCAGCAATAAAGGCGTATTGGTGCACTATTTTGTTATAACGAGACTGCAGATTTCGATTTAAACCTAGTGAATCAAAGGTGATATTAAATAACAACAACGTTCGCTCTTTTTTAAACAGATTTTGTTCAATAATACATAAATGACTTAATAGTGAACAATGACTAAATAATAAATAACTAGACACGTAAACAGTATAAACACATTCTAAAAGTGGAGATAGTGATTTTTCTTCCTGGCTCTGTTGGCTATTTTGGGAAAGTGCACCACCCGGTGCATTTTGGGCGAGATAGTGACAGTGTCTTCGTGGTGGTTGCGCTCCAGTTTGTCCAGGATATCCTTGCGGCGGATCATGAGCAGCGCGTCGCGCAGGTCATTGCTGCAGGCCCGCGTGTGCCAGCGCCGCCATCGGCCCAAGGCTTGCTGCGCCTGCTCGTCAGAGTTCCGCAGGAACCGGGACGTGATGTCGTCGATGTCCGAGGCGACGGTCTCCTGGCCGCGGAGCGGGTAGAACGGCAGCGCTCTGTACAGCCGCGCCCAGTCCCCGTCTATCTCTTGAGCCACTTTCCGACAGAACTTGTCGAAACGGTCTGAAACCAGAAAATGTCAGACATTATTATTTGAGTGCTGAAGAGTTTCTACGATAGTGTCATATTTTAAGACTCTTTCTGGCAGTGTTGCTATTCTTTTTTTTTCCTCCATTTCTTTTCAGCGTATTAACGGTTTCTTAAAATCAGTCTATGGAATTATATCATTCCTTCAAAAATAATCTGGATAATTAAAAATCAACAGCAACGACAAAAGACGACCTCTGCTCAAATATTTTGGAACAACATTTTTTGAAGAACATTTTGAGATGTTAGGTCGCATCTTACCTTTTTGTTTATTTGAAGGCTGCGTGTATTTTGAATGCAGTGGCATGTTGTGGAAAATCTTTTTGAGCGTCTCGGGCGTGGTCTTAAGGAGATGTATCTCTTTGAGTTTGGCCAGGCACGCCTCTTGGCGCTCCAGCTCCACCTGAGCCTTCCTGGCAAGCCGGCGGGACTGACGCAGGTCCAGGATCGCCTGCTCCAGCTTGGCCTCTTTCTGGGTCTTGAACGATGCTCTCCCGCTGATCCACGTCTGCTTCTTCTCCAAGTCCGTGATGCGCCGCTCTATGGCCGGTTTCCGGTTCTTCAGCTCGAGAATCTCGCTGTTGAGACGCTCAAAACGCTCCTGTAACAGGTTCAAAGAAATGTATTGAGGTTCTCTGCTTACATAAGAATCGTTATATAGTTACAAAAAAATATCCGCCGTATTGAGTTGAATCTCATTCAACAGATAAAATCAATAATAAACAATCTGTACTTATATATTTGCAGTATCTGAAGCTTGTTTGGATGATGACCCCGGCACTAAATCATGCAATGACTATAAATTTAATTTCTAAAGCCACAGGATTTCAAATAAAACTGATTTAGAATACGCCAAGCCTTCTGCAGCATTTGAGATTCGAACCCGGGACCATCTGCCTGTGTCGGATAATCTGCTCGTTAAGCGGAGTACTCCGCAACTGGCATACAGGGGCTCCCCTTTCTACTACAGACCAGACCGCCCGATACATAGTATTACATCCCAGTTGTTGACTGATGATTCGGCAAACACACACACACACACACGCACTAGCTAGCCTGAGATAGTCAATGAAAGATCATGTTAAGTCGTGAATAAGCAGTATCAGACCATTCACAAATCGATAACACCTATCATCCAATTATCGTGGCGTTCTTGAAGTATACAGCAACAATGAGATAACGAGCGCTACACATTGATTCACAATAATTATAATTTGTTAATACGGACGAAAACGTCTGTTGCTCGGAATGTTGATGATAATTCGAGTCTATCCAAGTCAGGATAGTTGTAATTTTTTGAATGACTTCCATTCTGAAAATCATAACCATACAATAAAAAAAAAAAACAAAGGTTACATAATAATTAAAAAATTACAATCCCATCTCTGTCTGTAAGGCTGCCCTTGATTTGCATCTCGAGCTTTCTGTATTGTTTGATATCCAGGTCCACTAGAACATCTTTGTTTTGTTCTCTCAGTTTGCGCTCCTCTGTCTGGTATTATGCAAAACAGAAAAATTAAGAAAATAATTTTCAAAAATAATATGTTACGGATATATTAGTGGTTTAATGAGGGTTAAATTATTTTTGCTTGTTTGTTTTTTTTCGCTTATTTGTTTGTTTCCTTTTTGTGTTTTTAAAAATAGTTTTGTTTTTGTTTTTTGTTTTTTTTTTCATATGTTTCTTTCTTCTTTTTTTTTTTTTTTTTGGTGGGGGGGGTTAATTTTTTTTTTTTTTTTTTTTTTTTTTTTTTTTGGGGGGGGGGGGGTATAATTTTATGTTTATTTATTTTCTTTTTGAATTTGTTACTAAAAAAGGGAAAAGGAAAAAAATGAGCCCTCTTCACTACCATCATTAAATTGGTGAAGGAAGGAATCATTCTAGCTCAGAAAAAAACTCAGTTTCCCTTTAAAAATAATGTTCTAATACACTTCAATGAAAATGATATATTGGTATAAGTTTTTAAACTGCCTTACATGGTTATAGAATTACGCAATACTGTCATTACCATACTTAACAGAGTGTAATTAATTTAAATGATAAGTGGCAAGATAATAAAATCTATCTGTTCTTGCCTTTAAGAGCAGTTCCTTTGGCTTGAGCCTCCTGAGTTGCTGGTCGCATTCATCCACATTGCGCTTGAGGGACTTCACAGCGAACTCGTTATTGCTGGCCTTGAGGTGGAGGTCTCTGCACAGCCGGGCCTGGCAGCGGATGGAGTTAGTAGTGAGGATTATGCCGGGCGATTTTTGGATCATGAGACTAATGACTTTTTTAATGGTATTTGCGGGATGACGATAACGTTCATGGTTTATTTATTATATCTTTGATCTCAGTCATGTTCGATATAAAGGAACAGATATGACAGATACACCAAGGAAAGGGACAGATTTGATACGCTTCACAACTTTCTGAACATCATTTGACAATAATTAAAACCACTTCAAATAGTTATAGCACGCAATAGGACTGAATACTTTAGTCCCTGCCTTGCAATGTACATTATTTTATTTTCAAACTTTCCTACACATTGACTGCTTAAGAAAAGAATCGTGCACTTGCAATATTAAATGTAGATATAAATTTGGTGCCTTTTTTTACTGCAAGCATAATTCTTTAGGAGTGCACTGCTAGCTCAGCTGGTTAGTTCTTGGATAGGCAAGCACAAGGTTTGACATTCTGTTTTCGTATGATACTTTGGAAACATCGAGGCCTTATACTTAATCAAAGATCACTATATGAATAAAGGTGCCGTAACCCATCTTCCTAGCCAATCCCTGATACTTCTTCTCTTAATAGAGAGCTCTAATAATCTCTTTATCCCTGCAGACCACCTTACTAACCTGGTCTCTTCCCTTTCTCCATCTCGGTGACGTCGTGCTGGCATCTTTCTAGCCAATACCTGATCTTACCTCTCTTAATAAAGACCTCCAAAATATCTCTATCAATGAAAACCAGCTAACTGACCTGTGTCTCTTTCTTCTTCTCCATCTCCGAAATGTCGTACTGCAGGTACTCGGCGTAGTTGGAGTCGGCGTCAATCCAGAGCTGCAAGCCCTGGCACGCGTTGCGCATGCTGTGGCAGGCGGCGGTGAACACGAGAGCTATCGGACTCTGGTCGATCCTCAGCCGCTCCGCCAGCTCTTTCATGGAGAAGTCGAAATGTTGCACTCCAAGGCCGTCTTTTTCAAACTTGTCGGCCATAAGAGTAATGTTCTGAAATGAATAATAAAGTAAGTAATGGTTTGATCATAAATCAAGTGTAATAATAGTTGACAAACAGCCATTTTTCGAAAAAATCAAAGTACGAGGTGACATCGCATGTGGCGTTAGGTAAAGCTACACACTAAATGAACAATATAGGCCTACTTTTGTAAGCATGCACACGCTGTATTTTAAGCTAAAATTTCTCAATAATCGCTTTGTATTTTTTTAAATGTGTAACTACCAAGAAATGGTGAAAGAGACTCCCCTAGCTCAGTCAGTCTTCCCGATTACCCTGCAACCAGCGAGCCGCTTCCAAAAAAAAACAAATGGCAGATTCACCCCCAGGTGTGGCCACACCGCGACCTTCCAAGAAATTGCTACCCCGCCAACTGTCACTGTATCCTTCCCACCCTAGTCAGCACTCCGCTGCCCTGCAATTTGCCGAAGGAATCCCAAACGGCAGTCAGACCCTTATTTTCTTCCCCTTAAGTATCACTTTGGAGGAGAAGTTGAGGCCGCCAACCTTATCAGGTTCGACCAACCCGCGATTGTTTCCATCGCAATCATCAAAGGCTATTGGCCTCCTAACAGCAAAGGGTCTAAACACAAAAGTGAATGTGGATTTACTCGACCACTTCTGACACCATTGTGGTGTTTTAGCCCAATGCTAGACGACAGACCTGCACCAACCCTTGGGGGACCTGATATGTTACAAAGGATGCAGGCATTCAAGGCACACCCAACTTATCATGAATAGATCCCTACCTGTCGTCCACCACAGGCCTTATAAATTCCAGAGCAAAGATGGACACTGTTTTCACTCGACAGAACCAATGTTTTCGGCGGCAAAGGAAAGAGTTTCACGGCTTACATTGCGCTTCTCAATATTGGGGGAAAATCCGGAACATTTTAGGATCGTTCTAAAACGCTTTCATAAAAGAATTCTCAACGAGAAGGAAATTGGGCATTCGTAAAGAATAACTGAATTATTCGTTAATACTGTTTCCTCTTTTTTAAAGCTTTGTTAACAGCAGCTTCTATAAAAACGAATATTTTACTTTAAACATGGCTGAAGAAGAAGTAGCAGGTGGCAAGAATGTTGCCGATTATTCAACGTGAGTGTCTTTTTGGCAACCAATGGAATGAGTTCAGATTCTTCTTTTCCAAAATAGTTCCCTTATACATAAGAGATTCAGATCTAATCTAGATTCTAGATTTCATAGTGTTTTATTCGATTTTTTAAGTATCACCTCAAAATTCAAATGGTGCATAAAGTGTGCGTCTTTTAACTAATTGGCTGCAAACTGATCATTTTTTTACTGTATTCATATTGTGAATTAAAAGTTGTTATCAACTGAAAAGCATGCACTTTTGTATACCTCAATGTATATTCTACACGTGAAGGAGAATGGCAAAATTTTTTGGAAATAATATCAAACGGGTGGACATGTACAAACATACGTTATACTGGGGTGGAGAGAGTGTCACAGCCGGAAGTAAATCTAGATATAGATCTGGACTAGGTCCAGCCATAAATTTATAGATAACCCTGCCCATCGCATTTAATGGACAAGTTAATGTTTTTTAGACGTATTTTGTGTTATGAATAAATCTGACATTGATTTTTTTTAGCGAGGGGATTGTATCCCCCTTTTCCCCTCATTTAGGATTTAAGCAATTTTAATATCAAATTGGTTCACACACAATAATTCTAAAAACATTAACGTGTCTGTTAACTGCGATGAGCAGTTTTATCTATATAAATACCACTAGACTAAACTTCAGAATCTGATGTCTCGTAGACATAAAAATCAACGTCAAAATCACGGTCTGTATCCATCGTAGCTTTCACGATCATAACAACGTGAACAGAGAACTCTCTCTCTCTCTCTCTCTCTCTCTCTCTCTCTCTCTCTCTCTCTCTGTCTGTCTGTCTGTCTGTCTGTCTGTCTGTCTCTCTCTCTCTCTCTCTCTCTCTCTCTCTCTCTCTCTCTCTCTCTCTCTCTCTCTCTCTCTCTCTCTCTCTCTCTCTCTCTTGAAAACAGCGAACACGAAACTTGCCACACATTTGGCAATATCACAATGAAATATCAAAGGCCTTAAAATAACGGAGGAATTCGTCCTCATCGCAGTGCAATGGTAAAGGACGAATGAATTCGTCCTCATCGTTGTCAAGTTATTAACAGAAACATAAAACGGCTATATGCCCCCTGCGTCTTTAACACATACACTTCAATGGCACATGCAGGTTCGAAGAGTTCCTCTCGTCCCAGGTGACACAGCTGGATCTGGGCTACCTGGAGGACATCAACGTCGCTCGCAAGTTGGTGGAGCTGGGATACAGGGGAACTAAAGAGGGATATTCGGAAGAGCAATTCTGGGCCAAGAAGGCCGCCATAGAGGCTCGGAAACAAATTCACTCCGTGGTGAGCCAATGTTACACTGATGAAAGCCAGAACTGATCAGGTCCAATTATAGGTATTTATTTTGTTGGTGTGGTGGTTATGCTTAAAAATCGAAGGCTAACTTGCACCACTGAGCCTAAGACCTGCTTCATGATCTTCTGCCCTCCATTTTTCCTCCTAGGACTCGTAATTAATTCGTGGCGTTTTTGTGTGACCGAAATTTTGGCTGAAGTGAACATGATTATTTGTGCATAACAATTTTTAGAATATAAAGGACACATCCATACTTTACAGGATTTCCTTCCTAATGAGCTAAGTACAAAGAAACAATATAAGCTGTCCTAATGGTCTTAACGGATACATCTCACTTTGATTCTTTTGACACATTTTAGTGTCTTTCCGAAAATCAAACTTTTAAAAGAAAAAATGCACTAAAGATTATGAACGCAATGTCTAATGGGGGGTTTCTGACGGGTAATAACATCTTATAATGAACTTTCCAGATAATTTGAATTTTATAAACGATCTTTTTTTTTCATTGTAGCAAACAAATTGTTTAATTATTTTATCTCTCTGGTATTATGTTTTAAGCCACCGTTTAGATTTACAATACACCTTTTGCGATTTGAAGATCATTAACATTTGTCTATCCTCCCGTATAGAAAACAATTGTCAGCGCAGGAAAAACTTATGACGATGCTATGTTGAGAGCTCTTCAGCAAAGAGAAGAAGGCAACAGAACAGGGAAAAATGCAAGCATCTTCTTTGTCAGGGACAAAAATGAATACGGTAATATGGTTTTTGCGTTCTATAGGTTTCCGAACAATCCTATATGGGCACAGCTGAGATTAGAACCGCGAAGCTCTCGCTCTCCGTCCAGAGCTCTAAACGATTGAGCTGCTGGCGCTCCCGAAAGAGCACTGTGCCTACTCTGAGAAAGACATGAGATTTTTGCACTTTCTCTCTTTCTCTCTATCTCTCTCCTATCTCTCACCCCCTCTCTCTCCCTCTCTCTCTCTCTCTCTCTCTCTCTCTCTCTCTCTCTCTCTCTCTCTGCCTCTCCCTCCCCCTCTCACTCTCTCTCTATCTCTCTCTCTCTCTCTCTCTCTCTCTCTCTCTCTCTCTCGCTCGCTCGCTCGCTCGCACTCTCCCTCTCTGATGCACTATAATTATTTTTTTTAAGGAAGTGGCTATTTTCCCGGTAACCGGGCAAATAGCCAAAAGGCTATTCCTCCGGTACCCGGACAAATAGCCAAAAGGCTATCCTCTGGCTATTCCTCCGGCAGTCTTGGTTTGGAATTGCTTGGTGGTTCTCTATATTGCTTGGTGGTCCAACTATTAGGCCTATTTATAATTGGTTCCGACAGCTACACCAGTTAGAGCCATGTTATGATCTGTTAAAATCAGAAGGCGGTACTAATTATTATTATTATTATTATTATTATTATTTATTATTATTATTATTATTATTATTATCAACTACAGTATCATTTAAAACGTATGTCCTTTGATAACTTAATGGTTAGCGCCATTGGATGTCAAGCAGCATGAGTGATCGTTTGCGACATGCCATAATTAATTTTTCAACATGAGTGTGGCATTAAAAAAGGAAGTGGCTATTTACCCGGTAACCGGACAAATAGCCAAATGGCTATTCCTCCGGGAGTCTTGGATTGGAATCTTGGCGTCTACGGAGACCAAGAAAAAAATTGTGGCGTGCTAAAGCGCGAAGACGGCACTTTTGTTTTCCTGGGTTTCCCCGATCTATTTTTACTACCCCTTGCTGTTCTCGCTCTGTATGTACTGCGCCTTACTAGCTTCTCCACCCCTAGATCTAAGTAATGGAGAGTAGATCTAGTGTAGATCTATAGTCGACTTCACGCTTGTGGTAGAGAGAGAGAGAGAGGGGAGGGCAGAAGAGTACAGTAGAGAGATGGTTGGTTGGTTGGGTTTTAACGTCCAACATCAGTCAACTTATAGGCTATATCGTGGAGGGCCCCAAGACGGACGTCTAACAATTTTATGTGCTGCCACACACGAGACAGGGTGGGGATACCATGACTCCTGTCTCAGCCGGTCACATTATACTGACACGGACCCAACCAGTAGGGATTGCAACAGCCAGGATTCGAACTCGGGACCTTTTGCGTCGGAAGCCGATGTTCTACCCCTGGGCCACCGCGCCCCCACAGTTAGAGATAAGAGAGAGATAGAGTGATTGAAAGAGTAGAGGGAGAGAGAGTACGTTTTAAATGATACTGTAGTTGATGTTACTTTGGCCGCATGATCTTTTAACCCACTGTTGCTGACAGGCCAGGAGATATCAGGCTATATCGACTATGCTCATCGCCTGGCTACAGAGGACATCACGCCTGTTTTTGAGGGAAAGAAGCGCTTCCTGCCGCGACCAACGGATCTCAGCTTCCTCAACTGGGAAACAATGAGCGTTTCAGGCAAAGAGTCCCCTCACTATAAGGTAAAAGGATTCCTTCACTGTAAGGTAAAAGGATCCTCTTACTTTTAGGTACATGTAAAAGGGTCCCCTTACTATAAGGTAAATGGATCCCCTTACTATGAGGTAAAAGGACACCTTTACTATGAGGTAAAAGGATCCCCTTACTATGAGGTAAAAGGATCCCCTTACTATGAGGTAAAAGGATCCCCTTACTATAAAGTAAAAGGATCCCCTTACTATGAGGTAAAAGAGTCTTCTCACTACGACTGTAAAAGGTAAAAGGATTCCCTTACTACACGAGAAAAGAATTCCCTCACTATTAGCAGATCTGCCAACCTCAAACAGCCCTCAACGGGTACGCTTTAGCACTTTTTTGTGCACTGTTGGCAAGTCTCCATAAGGCAAAGAACCCCTTATGATAATTCCTTTACCATAAGGCAAAGTAATGTCTTCCCTATAGTTATATCATGAGAGAATCGCTATGTTATAAGGTAATAGAATACCTTCACCATAATTATGAAGAAGAAGAAGAAGAAGAAGAAGAAGAAGAAGAAGAAGAAGAAGAAGAAGAAGAAGAAGAAGAAGAAGAAGAAGAAGAAGAAGAAGAAGAAGAAGAAGAAGAAGAAGAAGAAGAAGAAGAAGAAGAAGAAGAAGAAGAAGAGAGGAGGAGGAGGATGAAGAAGAAGAAGAGGAGAAGAAGGAGGAGGAGGAGGAGGAGGAGGAGGAGGAGAAGGAGGAGATGGAGGAGGAGGACAAGAATACATGTACCAAAAGACCTACCAACAATTCTCTCAAATGATAAAGTATGTCGTAAAAATTCATACTTAACAGCACACCTACACAAAGCGAAGTTATAACAACAACAATATTATACTTTTTTGTTACTTAGGTTATAGCCAAAAGTATGAGCGGAATGGTCTTCCGAAACAAGAAAGATGGTAAGATTCTCAACCCGGACCCTTTTGTAGGTGGCCACGGGGATAACTCGTCGAGAACTATCGTGCCGACCACCAAGTACACCAGCGTCATCATCTTCGATCACTACAACCGCAGGAAGACGTGAGCTCTAGTCATACATGCGCCAAGAAGGTTCACAGCGGGCCTCGATCAGTAGGGGTAATGTTCAATTCTCCATTTCTAAAATACAATGTTCAATTTGCGCTTCTAAAATACCACATTTTTTAAACTTTTCTCTCACATTTTTAATACTTTACTAAACTGAATAAACAAACTGTCTAACTTACAAACATAATGAGAGGGTGCAGATTTTGTCATTGTTTATTAAAACCAATTATGTGTTATTGTTTTTAGTATCCTTATGACAATTTGATTCACATTTTGATTTGTTCAAAATTTCCAAGAGTAGGTTTTATGAGGAATAAATATATTTTTTTATCTTTGATTCGCTTTAGTGCTTGACGGAGCAAATTGAAAAAAAGCAATAACATAGATGATTTACTAAATTCGTCCCCTACGTGTTGACTTTTATTTATATTTATATGTATATATATAAATAAATGTTTTTAGCCTTTTAAAATTTGGCATGTACATGTAGTTAAAAAAAATATACAAAATTCCAACGGGTTTTCTATTATTCTGTATTTGTGATGGATAAGATATCCGCGTAATGTGTAATCGAGTGAGTGCGTGATTTTGTTTTACGGCACGTCAGCACATAACGGCTATTTTGTTATTTGATGGTTAAGTCAAAATTATTATTTATAGCTTAATTTCAACCCGCCCTTTTTCATTTTCGTACAATAGTCAGAACGTGCTAACAATTTGAAAAAATCAGTATTGAAATTGCTTCTGGAAAAAGAAAACGATCACAGTCATAAAGTATGTGTTTACAATGAAATTATAAATACCTCCTCAATATCACTAGTCTTAATAATGTTGGGTGCATTTCTACCACTGCCTCACCTCGATATTGAGTTTGATGGCTCGCTCCAGGTCCCGCCTCTGCTTCTCGTAGTTTGTGGCCGTCTCCAGGTAGCTGTCGCCGTCTGGGAGGCTGAAGCTGACGCAGTAGCGCTTTAGGAACTCCATCAGTTTCTCCACATATAGGATCGACTCGGAGAAACCTTCGCGCACTGCCTTCAGCACTTTAGCCACCAGGTTTTGGATCTGAAAATGGAACAGAAATTATTTGACGATACCTAAATTCCGGAATGTCTACTTTTTAAACCTTTTTACATTTCACTACTAAGGCTTCAATTTGTTATTACTCTTGATACAGTAGTCACTTGGTGGTTACATGAAGTAACGGGTGTCTTTTTACGATACGTCTCACATTTTCCATGGCTCTATTGAAATAGTTGGATTTAAAGAATTGCGGCTGTACATTCTTTTTTTTAGAAATCACCGCTAAAAGATAAATGATATCTGAATTATTCCAACCAGTTCTCGTATTGGATTTTCTTTAATATATTTTTCATCTAGTAATGGCACATGATCAGGAGTTCAGTCACCTCTGTGTTTGAAAGCTGTACCTGAATCAAAGAGTCCTCGTCCACAGTGAGAATGTCAGTGATGTCGATGTGGCGGTCGTAGATTTCGTTGAGCTGCTCCATGCTCAGCAGGCCGGAGTAGCGGGCTGGCCGCAGGATCTGGGCACAGGTACACGACAAAGATGTATGTTGATAGAATCAGAGGGCTACTCCTTTCTCCACGTAAGGTCGCGTACGATATACACATAAATAAATACGGCCCCGTACACCTAGCAAAGGTTCCAATCGTACGGCATATCACGTGATATCCCGCTGTTCGAGAGTGCCGTACTCCTAGAATCTCGTCTACGCGTGTATATGGGAGATCACACACTGCTGCTGCTACTGTTGTTGTTGACTTTATGTTGCAAACGTGAAATTGAAATTGATGTTAGGAAGTAAAATCCACGATATCAGCGACCTTTTGCAAAACCCAAGTGTGTGGCAAGAACGAGAATCGATCTTGCTCCGTAACGTGACAGATATTATAAAAAAAAAACAAACTCGGAACACTTCCGAAGATTCCGAGGAGATAACATTTAGCTTTTGCTTGAGACCTGCAGGGGCCAAGTTAAGCTTAATCGAAGTAAAGAAACGATTGCCTAAGGGTTGCAGTGATCTATTTCATTCAACCTGATATAGTTAGGAATTAAGAAATAACAGTTTTTACAAATTACTTTTGTATTGGCCCGTCAGACCACTCCATAATAATTGTTGGTCAAGGTCCTAACAGAGCAAAATAGATAAATGGTATAGCTTGAACTTTGAATACAATTGTTTTATTTTTCTCTTAGTAGCTTGGTCTTCTTTTGCGAGAAAACTTACCTTTGTTTTTCTCAGATTGTTTTAGAAACCACAAATGTCACTACCCTCGCCACTGAATAATAGTAGATTTGATGGTAAAGGACTACAGACAGAGCGAGAACAAGGCCTACAGTAACGATCGCATGGATAAGACAGTTCCATGGTCATGGGTAACAATGCTTGAGCTGGATCAATTGAAACTTATTTTTCTCATCTCGGGTTGATCTAGTTCACTGCCGGATGCATTCTTGCTCCATTTGGTGACAAATGGACAGTGGGTCTTTTTTAAAACTGATTATTGAGAAGAGTTTGTTAATTACTGATGAACACTCAGTGGAAAACACGAATATTTTGCTTTATATTCAACATTTATCGATATGTATCTTTCCAACTTCCAAACCCATGCCCCTCTCTCTCTCTCTCTCTCTCTCTCTCTCTCTCTCTCTCTCTCTCTCTCTCTCTCTCTCTCTCTCTCTCTCTCTCTCTCTCTCTCTCTCTCTCTCTCTCTCTCTCTCTCTCTCTCTTTCTCTTCCTCCCTCTTTCTCTCCTCTCTCTCTCTCTCTCTCTCTCTTTTTCTTCTAAATAATTTATCATTAATTTCGATCTCCATCTCTCGAGCACTTTTTCTCTTTCTCCTCGCATACATAATCATGTCTATTTCCGACCTTATACCCTCTCTCTCTCTCTCTCTCTCTCTCTCTCTCTCTCTCTCTCTCTCTCTCTCTCTCTGTAATTGCTATAGCAAGTAAGATCATGACAAACATTTGGGTGTGGGTTTTAAATGGAATATTAATTCAAAGACACACTGCGTAGACGGTAGTTTTCACAATCGCTCAGCCATAGACCGGAGCGTTTCAGAGAGGTGTAGACGCAGTACTTGAGAATTATATAGCCCGCCCACGCACTGGTACCCAAAATCAAATGTCTTAGTTGTTATTGAAACTTACAGCTTTACTGCTCATCTACTCCATTTTGTGCCATCTGGCTGTTCAACACAGTAGTCACCAGAGGTCTTGTCTAAATTATGTTTCGTAAACTACTTCCGTTTGGCTCTCTTGTACTTTTTCTTTCTTATTTTCCTTATATCAAGTGCGAATAAAATGTTCAAGTAATTATCACTATAATACCCATTGTCTTCGTCGACACAAGGGTGAGAAAAGCCCAGGGCAAGTCTAATACAA
This sequence comes from Elysia chlorotica, assembly GCA_003991915.1. NCBI lineage: Eukaryota > Metazoa > Mollusca > Gastropoda > Plakobranchidae > Elysia > Elysia chlorotica. The sequence continues at coordinate 16,583 of RQTK01000549.1, read as the reverse complement.
GAAAGACACCCACACACTTTGTAACTCACCAGTTGAAGAGGGAGATACCATTGCTTGACCTCTGTGTCTGGCGAGCCCCCGGGTCCGTAGAAGGAAGCCTCCAGGTTCTGCAGCCTCTCCTCCAGGGCAGCCAGCACCTCGCGGACCACCGAGTAAACAGAATGGAGGCTCTGCGGCCGCTCGCCCGCCAGCGCCTCGAACGTCTGACGCTTGCGGTAGAAGTGTAGGCTTGTGGCTGGAGGCATGGGGTTATCTGGGGGGGAGTTGGGGGTCTTCACCACTATGACTAGAAGTTTGTAGACTCTTAGCGATACCTGAGCGTATGCAGCCTTTTGCTTCAAAAGCGTTCCGATCGAGATTTCTAGTGCTGTAGAAAACAGAAGTCTTAATTCCAAATGATTTGAGTACTTGGCTTTATTGTCAATGTTCCATAAATGTCGTTTTTTCCAAGTAATTATTTGTCATATGAAATAATGACAGTGTATAACCATAATGAGAGTCGGCAGGTGTAAACTTTATCCCAATTTCAAATTTTGAACACACCCAAGGGCTCCTTAAGTTTATGTCTCTGGCTGTGTATGTGATAGAAAGTTATACCAATCTGCGAAATACAAATAATAGTTTCATTTACTAGTGTACTCAGAACTCTCGTAGACTTCATCAATAGTGTATAAAAAGTTTATGATACTACACCCTAGCCCTATATAGTAAGGTGGACATTACGTGATAAATATTATGTAGAACAAAAATAATTTGTTTCAGTCAAGTAATTCTAATGATGCTACATCTCACGGGTAATTTTATCGAAATTACATAATATTCTATTTGGTTTTGGTTTTATTGATTTTTTTTTTGGGGGGGGGTTGTTTTGTTTTTGTTTTGTTTTTTTTGTTTTTTTTACATCGACTCTAATTACGTTGCCAAGACAAAAATGCCACGGTCGTAAAATGTGAAACCTTGCAGGGAGAAACACAATAAAACAATTAAACGCTGTGCAATTGGTATACAGCAAAGATTACAACATTACAATTTATTGAGACTTTTTTGTCCCAAAATAAAGGAATAATGTGGTTACTACTTTGTGATAATCCTACACATGGATCTTTTAAATTACTATATATACCCTTCACTTTTAATCAAACTTCTAACGCACAATTTTTATGTTTCTACTACTCAGAGAGATAAAGGAGTCACCGTTGCTACTAGTCCCTACCTTAGGACATCATGGGCACAACATAGCCGTTACCGTGCAGACGTGCCGTAAAACAAACTCACTCACTCACTTTGTAGAATTCGTTTTTCTTAACGTTTTCTTTTTATATATATCGTGTGGTTGTCTATTCAATATATGTATTACTTTAACATACCGTCTCTGCTTGTGCCAATGTATTTATCAGGACAGTGTTATATAAACAGTGGTTTCTATGAAGTAGATATATAGGCACAAATCCATGTAAAGCCTTTTCTTGCATTACACCTGATTACGAATCAAGTCCTATGTTTAGTGCAATTTGGTTTCGTAAGAAGCTCGCATATGAGATAACGTGTTGTGTTAAAACTGACATGATCTGCAGTGATTCTTGAAACATGTATCATTATTCTTACGACGGCTTCTACATCTGTAGGGTCCTTCTTCATGCATTACGCAATTCTGCTCAGCTAACAAATATACCAAATAAAAACAAATCCAAGAAAGAAGGAGAATAACAGCAGAGGTATTGACCAGCGGCTTGCAATTTTAAAAGGCTTGAACCGTCAATAGAAGTATAGGGCCTAATTGAAAACGAATCTATCCACTTAACGCAACGTCTAAAACAACATAATACTAATAGCTGCACGATTGTTTTTAACAGTATCCAAACGGTTGTGCATCGAATATGTCCCTAGCTACGTCGAAGAGCAGGAATTGCTGAATAATGTATTCATTATTATCAAGAAGAAATGAATAATGGAACACTAATATCAAAATGTGGGAGAGCCCGTTATTTATGATAGCCTTTGTAGCGGGCGCGAGAAGCGCATTGATTAGAATTATGCAAGCGAAAGTCAGTTCGGAGTTTCCTCTATTTATTCCCCCCGAAAGTCACACTCCATTACCTCTTAGATCAATTAACGATCTATCCTTCTCTCTAGAGAGCTGCTGTTCTTTGCATGCTTATTCAAACAATAAGTCGAGTTGAAAACTACTTTGGAGTTTTTTAACTCTTTTTCCTTCGTATTTTTTTAGCAATACGAACCCCTTGATATTTTTTGGGGGTATAAACAATATCAACAGGAAAGGTAACGAAGAAAAATCCCTTCTAAAAGGCCTGTGAAATATGATTTTTACTATTCAAGTACCCGATGTAGCGTTTAATGTTTTAATATTTCACATACTACGTCTCTCATATCCATCGTTGTTGCGTACCTGAAAGCCAATAAATTATGCTGGAAACATTGAGCTAGAGACAGATAATCCTAAAAGCTACAATATTAACTCCGACTCCAGTCCTGGATAATATGACACACAAATTAAATTTGTGCACGTGTCTGTTTCATAGAACGTCTACCACTTTTATTCAATAACGAAACAAAAAATATTTTGATAAGAAGCATGCTCCGTGTTAATCCAAATGAAAACAATACACCCGAGATATCAAGATATTACATTTTGCTATCTGAAGCAAATACACACGCACACATATATTATGTAGAGGTTTTATCACACGCGCACACATATGAAAGCATTATCAGAATCGCGTTGGAAAAATCGATGGTCGGAAGGTTTGCGACAGACAAGACGAGTGTTTCATCAGGATTTACAAGGGCCTTATCAGTTGCCAGCGCGCCTCTGTTACGAGATCTCTCACTGTCATTTCGTAGGTTCGTGGCATATCATGTGTCACACTGTGACAAGCTCGTATTGGCAAGCAACACTAGAGCCTCAATTTCAGAATTGTTCAAAATAATAATACGCAACAGGCAACAGCAGGGGGCTCTATTAGAGCACTTGTTGAAGTGGCATATGGGGAGTCCCAGAGAATGGTGCATTCTTCAAGTCTATCGATAAGGAAATGTGGGTCTTAAAATCTACTCTATAGTGACTATCATTCTGATGTATTGTTAAAAGCGAATGAATGTTTCTTTTTTTATACATCCTTGTAAATATCCGTTATTATGGAGCCTAAATGAATGATTGAGCATATGTTGCCATATGGCAATGAACTTGAAAACGCCCCAGCGAGTATTAATAACCTTTTTAAAATAATCTTAAAACACACCTGGAAAGAACTAAATAAGTTGATTGGACATTTTCCTAAAACTATCTAGTTGTCACATCGCGGTTGTTTTGTGCGCTTATAGTCTGATTATAAATTTTGATGCATAAACCTTTGCGGAATTGTGCTTATTTAAGATCACGTCTTGTGTTGTGTGTGTGTGGTTTGTTTTGTTTTTTGTTTGTTGTTGTTTGTTTTTTTGCGATCTGTGTTCTATGAATACAAAGATTTTTTTATGGTAAAAACATTTTTTATTAATCATAAATTAGGTGTTAATCGACAGAAAGCAAACGCCATAATGTTTAGACATGTTTCCTCGACTAGTCTTAAAATAAGTAGACATGTCAATTTTTTTTTTATTTGACATAATGATTCTGTCTTTATGTTTTATGCAAGTTCTTGCAAATCAATAGATTTATTCAATCAATTTTGATACATTCCATTATAATTAAATCTTTCATTTATTTGTAGCAAGGGCTACAATAAACTGGTGCGAATAGATACTCCCTATATGTGACATTGCTTACGCGTAGGCTACTACATGTACGTAGTAGTATTCATCAAATCGGCTGTTGGAGAAACTACTAGTAAAACTACTCGAGGTTTAGTTAGCCTTTTCCCATCAGCTCGCATGCAGGTTGTACGGGTTGCTATCACCTTTTTGTATTGATCTACACACCTTCCGTTTCAAAATAATAAATATCGAAGTTTTTAACTATTCAAATTTTTGGAAATTCCCTTAAATAGTGCACACACAAGGAAGAGCTTTACGTTTTGCGAGGTTTCTAGATCTGTGCTTTGTGTATATAGAACAGAGCGCGATAGAGTGGAAGAAGGTTGATTGATTGATTTTTTTTTTTTTTTTTTTTTTTTTTTTTTTTAGAGAAAGAAGTTTTTATACTTCTGATCGTATTGTAACAGATATCCACAGTGAGCGCTGTTATTTTGTTGTTGTCGATATCCCTTATATAGCCTATCTAGATAATGGTCAAATACTGATTTAGATCTGGACATTCTTGAGTAGTATAAATTCTTAACCCTCAGTCATGGCATTTATCAATAAAGTTGAATTATATGTATTGCCTTTCTACAAAGGGTTTTTAGTAATCTTTTTTTTTTTTCATTGTTGCATAAAATGGATTTAGATCAGCACTTAAAACACAGAGTGGTCCATCAATGGTTTCAGGACTTTGAGCGTAAAGAAACGCGCCACTTTTTTCTATGACTTTGTATGATTGATTTGGCCAACACCGTGAAACTGAAAGCATTTAAACATTACACGTAATTCAAAAAGTGAAAGACAAACTAATACTACTTGCCAATTTGACAAACTGTGTACATACCTTACACACAGTAATGTTATTTCGCACTCTAATGGGAAGTTATCGATCTTATACTCTCTAATTAGAGGACTTGGCCTTTTTTTAAAAGTGAAAGTCCTTTGTGAAGTTAAAGAACTGTATTTTATAGATAAATGATTGAATTATTATCATGAATGCTCTGAAATAACAAATAATGGTCGTTTTTCTAATGGAAAAGGGGGGGGGGTCAAAATAATTTTTGTCCGCCTGTTGAATTGCAGTTTAAGTTCACTTCGTATCAATGGACCCAATGTGCGATAAAAATCATATTCGGCAAGTGGTAAATTATCCTTACGAAAGTTTGCTCCAACAATCTAAGCTATGGGCGCACGTTTCGTTCTCAATTTTAGAAATGAACCATGCCGTAACACTATTAATATTTGGTGACTTGAAAACGGCTAAAACCTTTATCAATGGCCTTAGTTTCAGACTCTGGAAATCAACAATACTTTGGACAGATGGAAACAAGCATATTTAACTAATGTGCAGTCTTTAAAAAAACAACGGCGACGAGAGGCGTATATCTTAATTTTTCTCATAAATTAAATAACCAAAGCCTGTTTAACATATGTATATTACTGTCTAGGTACCAGTCTGTTTCACCATGAGGAAAAAAGAAAACCCATGCGAGATCAAATAGGCAATCATGGTACGAAGTCATAGTCAAATCAGTCTCATAATTTATTACATTGTATATTAGGAATATCTAGAAACCTAAATCATCCCTATGGCAGTCTCGACAAACGAACGTCTTTAAGATAAAAAATGCTACTGTTAATACTGAAATCGTTGCGTTTGTGTATGTCAACGATCTACATTTTTAACACTCAATCGTTTCTTATAAGATTTACAAAACACACTTGGCGTATTGGTGTTTATTTTACTTTTTGGAGCTACGGGTGATAAAACATAAGAAGAAATATCCTTCGTATCACATTACTGATCTTAGTTTAAAGAAAATAATAACAGAATAATCCACGCACATAACAGTTCTTACAAACTAATATTTTTTTCCCTTTGAAAATGTCTTTTTAAATCTTCAGTAGAATATCACGTTACAAACTGTGGTTAAATAATCCACTTAAGAATATTTTCATTTTTTTTTCTTTCAAACACTTTAAAATCACATGCATGTAAAGATCCCATTAGCTCCTCGCAGTGCATTTATAAATCTCTCAGTTGTTCAGTGGGGAGAACCAATAACATTTATGGATTAACGATTCCTGGACCTGGTGTTCTCACGGGTCTGGGGAGATCGGGATTTGCCACACTTGGTGATCGATGGTGCGGCCCGCCGGCTCGCCATTGGTCTACTAGCTCTGCCTACATTAGGCAAAAATGCGTATTTGTCACGAGTTTTCTTACACTTTTTGCCTACATTAGTACACTCAGATTTCTAGTCTTAGGTTGGCAGGTCTGGTTTAGCGAACCACCGAAGCGTACTGAGGCGCCCACTGATTGGCTTGCCCGCTCCCCCGTGCTGGGATAGCTGTAAGCCAGCCCTGATAATCTCTATTTGCACTACTGATCAATTCGCAAAATGGCCTTCTTTTTGTCTTTGGTCAATGAACATTTAAAGCAATGTTGAGTGGGATCAATCTTATCTTCGTTTAGATTGAATTTTGAATGCTGCCGTTATCTTTTTTATTATTGAAAATTTTTATGTTTGGTGCTTTATACAAACTGTTTGGTTTGTCGAATCAGCCCTTTTGGGGAGGCAATGGAGAATACAAAAAAAATGTAGACCTGATTATATTGCGTTTGGGGCATTAACCAGATTTATCAAAATTATTATCACCATCATCATCATCATCATCATCATCATCATCATCATCATCATCATCATCATCATCATCATCATCATCATCATCATCATCATCATCATCATCATCATCATCATCATCATCATCATCATCATCATTATCATCATTATCGTCGCCATCACTATTATTACCGATGCTCCCCGAATCACAATAATACAACTCTCTTTCTTCTTTTTTTTTTTTAAATAAGCCCAGCACATTTTTTAAATTTCCCGAAATGGCTTATTTGATTGAAAAAAGATGCTAGGTCCTAGTTTAAAACATACCAACAAACAAAAATCTGCTGACATGTTCATGTTCATGTTCATTTGATGATTATGATTATTATTTTTTTTTTTTTGCTAAAAAGAAGAAAAAAAAAAAAACAATACGATTTGTGTTTTTTTTTAGTTGCGTTTATACGATTATCAATTTTTAAAACAATAGATGATAATTAAATGAACGAAATAATAATAATAA
>RQTK01000548.1:325333-336423 GCA_003991915.1 Elysia chlorotica | reverse complement strand
TGGGATCCCGACTTTGGACCATTAACTTATCATTGCAGATCAATAGTAACTGAACAATCTGCCGCAAAGATTCCATCATAAAGATTTTTGTGGGTTCTAGCCTCCAACCGAAAAAATTACATTTACATGTACTAAGTATTTTTAGTTTTACACAATGCACAAACATTAACATAATTGTACTCAAAATATTACTAAGTTTCAAAACAATGAAGAGAAAAAAATGACGACATCTCGAGACGATTTACAATAAGCCTGTTTTTCAGTCCTGAAAAAAAAAAAAACAGTGGATGGATTGTTGAATAAATGCCATTAGAAACTATTCGGAACGATTCTCTTATTATTTTTTTTTACTTATGAATAACTGTTTAGATGAAATAATGTATCAATAGAAGTATTTGAAAAATACATTTTCGAAATAACTCATATCTTTTTACGACACTCGGTTTACCTCGTTCTAAAATTACCTAGTACTCGTAAATTAAGGATTGTTTAAATGGGATGCACTTTTTATCATGTGAAGTGATTTCATTGTTACTTCCCTTGGAACATTTCAGAATACGTCAATAGGAAGGCGACGGCTATAATTTTATGCCATAAGGCTTTGTTCTGACGAGCTTCACTTCACTCAAGGCAAAGGCGAGATTTTTACAATTTGATTATATATAATCATCCACCTTTTGCTGTTCCATTTTTCAAAAATAATATCGAAGTCTGTAATAGAAGACTGACTTGATTAAGTGAATTCTGCCTGAATCATTTCACACACAGAGCGGCTTGCGAAAATTGAAAGAGAATCAAAGTTGATCTTTTGATTTATAACATATATTATAACCATTGACGTGAAGTTTTATTTTATACTGCATATTAGGTTAAACCAACTTAACATGTGAAATAAGGGGCGTAGATCATAGCCATGAAGTTAAAACTTGGTAGCGACGAACAGAAGGTTGGAGGTTCGATTCTTAGCTTCCATCTATGGTTTGACAAAAACCAACAGCCAGAAAACACAGGGAACTTACAAATAGTCAAAGGATAACTTAATTTCCATTTAATTTGAAATAAAAAGGTTAGGTACATATTAGATTCGACATCAAGCGTCTTCTAAAACTAATAGTGGATTGATACTTGGCATCCTAGTTATTTTTTAAGTGATACAATTCAGGTTTAGCTAAACATTTAAAGAGCGTAATACTAACTACCTGCATTGCATTAAAATTTAAACAGACAGGATGATTTCAACTATGCCTTAACAAATTTAGCACATAAATATTTGAATTTAGAGTGCATCTCCTCTGTAACCTATTTTGTGAGACTATGCAATTGCTAAAAAAGTTGCAAGTTTCCTACCCAGCTTTCCTATCCTTTTTTGAAAAAAATGTATTAACGTGTCCTCCTTCTCCTCATCCTCGTCTTCTCTCTCTCCTCCCCTCTCTCTCTCTTTCTCTCCATGACCTATCTATCTATTTATCTATCTATCTATCTATCTCTCTATCTATCTATCTATCTATCTATCTATCTATCTATCTATATATCTATCTATCTATATATCTATCTATCTATCTATCTATCTATCTATCTATCTATCTATCTATCTATCTATCTATCTATCTATCTATCTATCTATCTATCTATCTATCTATCTATCTATCTATCTATCTATCTATCTATCTATCTATCTATCTATCTATCTATCTATCTATCTAATCTAGTCGCCTGAGGAGAGCAACAGCTCGAAACTCCGGAGTCGCGACAGGCAATTAATTTTATTATTGTTATATCTATCTATCTATCTCTTTTTATTTCTCTTTATTTATCTCTCTCTATCTCTCTATCTCTATCTTTCGGATACCCAAATGTACTACATATACTATTATAAATGCTCCTAGATCTTTCTCTTCGCGTCCCTTCTCCTAAGTTCCCACTCTTTCGAAAAGCACGTTCTGCAGACTGAAACGGTGAAGCAAAAAAATAATACAAAGTACAATGTTACAGAGCCAAACTACAAGTGAATATATTAGCTGAATAAATAAGAAAGGCCAGTTTCGCACTCTGCCTCAATTATAGAGGTAATACTAGGACAAATAGACACCGGCCCTCGAGAGATCTTATTGAGTACCTGACAAATCGGGCTTTTGGTGACGAACCCTCTGTCCTCAACAGGAGGGCAAGAGAGGTATCGCCAGCACTGCCTATATATTCCATTTCTGAACTATTTACAGAGCAAACACGATTTCAGCTGCCTTTGTGCATACACTCCTCTGATCTACTCTTTTCAATACCGTTAGCTTCTGTTGAAACGCGTGAAAGGAAATGGGTACAAAGTATACTTTCTAACAGGGCACAGCAAGAGCTGCTCTTTGCAGAAGCCTTTGAATTAATCCTAATCTCTGGCTATACCAACTTTTGTCAAGCAATCTTTTTTTTCTTCAGATTTTTACTATTACTATTATACCCCAAGACAGTGTCCCGATTCTTTTTTTTATATAATCACCAATTTTGCCCACAGCTATGCCTATGTCTATGTTCTAGAACGCTGAAGGCTTCAGGTTGTAATTCTCCACCATTGTAACAAATTATAATTCGAATAATACTACTTCACACCCCTTCCCTCAAAGCTTTCAGCCCCACCTACCCTTCCTCACCAGACCACTCTTACCATTGAGTCCAAGCCTTGTCTTGAAGGTCTTTGAGAGGTGTAAGGACCAACTCGGAGAAGCTTTACAGGCAGGCCTTACGAAAACAAGGTCTATGGCGAAAATGGAGACGATATGTAAGAAAAAAATCTACACTGACGTCCGTCCAATCATAGCTCTATGTTAGACTTACGTAGCCAATGAGCGATCAGAAAACCTAAGGTTGTGCATGAAATTACGTTATGATAAGCTTATGACTCGTCGAAAGATATGGAAATAACAGGGTTTACGACGAGCTGTAAACTAACGCAACGTTTTACTTACAACTCCTTAAGCTTAAGAGTCGTGATTATGTCACTCGTTGTTTTCGTGTAGATCGCAGGGTCTCTGTTGGTCCCAAGTGGCGGTGTACGGTAGAAAGGGCCCCAAGCCTAAAGGCCCGGCGAGTCAACAGAAGCTGTTGTGATGACGGCTCCGCGCTGTCTGCACACGGTGTCGGGACCGAAATGATTCTATTCAGACGTACTGCCATCCCCTCGAAATTCTGATACAGAAAAGGGGCCTTAGAGCACGCTTGTTTGGCGCTATTTTGTGGACCTACATATTGACAATATTCAAGAAAAACACGATAGAAAACGAACGAACTAATCTTTTGGGTAGTGAAGGATTCGAGTTGAGGCAATACAGGACGTGAATTCAATACGTTGTTTCATCTCTCATTTCTATTATCCACATTTTTTAAAGATATTGCTCTTTGCCGCAATGTTTGAGCATATGAAAAGACCTATTATAGTTAGTTCTCGCTTTTTTGTTTACGCTAATAAAAAAGGAGTAAGAGAAACAAAAATTCCCACTTAACTATTTGCACACCAGTCCTTCCAAAAACAAACTACGGTATGTGATAAATACGCTCATTCATTTCATATTTAAAGGAGTTTTACGAGGTTTTCATTAAAACGCACACACACACACACCCAAATCCTTACATCTTATGGGCCGTTTTGCTCAGCCTAAGGCTTGTATAAATTAGCAAATTTCATTTAATTGTTTTATGTAGGTTGTGCACAACAAAACCATAGCACGCTTTCCTTGGGCATAAATTACTGGTGTGTCGATAGAGCTGCTATGGTTAATCTCAATTTAATTGACGTTTTCGAGTGGATGAAGTGATCCGAGGTGGATTGTGTCAAAATAAGCGAGGCTCTCTTCAGTGAAAAAAAAAACCTCCTAGATTCCTTAGAAGGATCTAGTACAGAACAGAAAACGAAGGAGGGTCTTAATATACGATCTTTTGCCAACGAACTGGCCGCCTTGTTCTTTTTTCTTACTGGCAAAATCCTGGGTATCCTGTTTTGGGGCCCCCTCTCGGTGCAGTGTGTGAGTAGGTTTGTTTCTCACCGTTTTATGTAAGCTTCAAGGCTACGCCATGGACGGGCCTCAACATTGGCGTCTGATAATTTTACAAAACTTTGCTGCCGCACAGTACGGAGATACCATGACTTTTGTCTCAGCCGATCACAATAAATGTAAACTGACACCGACCCAACCAAAAGAGGATGAAATCGGACAAATAAATTTTGCTCGATGGTTGGTTACGAACCGGAGACCTCTCTATTGGGTGACCAACGCTCTACCACTTATGCAAGCTCGTCGTCATCGGCGTACAAGACCTTCCTTGAGGACACCGGAGATGTTAAACCTGGAGAAAATTTGAGGATCTCGAACCTCAGCTTAACATCTCTGTGCCATTTCTAATGGGCGCTCCTTCAAGCACTTTTTCGGCAGAGATAAAATCGGTTCCTCTCTCAGTACGACTGGTGTGAAAAAATTTCGTTTACTTACACGGCATGCAAAATGTTATAAAATTACGTTATTTACTTTGCATTGCGTCCTTCGTTCCCTAAGTATCACCCAGTTTGCTGTATACATTTTACGTCTGTATGTTACCATTGTGTGACAATACTTTCATTAAATGGTAAAAAAAAAAACATATTAAAGCATGCAGAAACATTCAAATCTAAATCTTAACATAGGTCGGCCTATCTTTCATGTTAACACGATCATTTGCCCACCCACTGCATTCCGGACTAATGTGCATTTTCATCTCTCCATATATTAAGTCTCAGTCTTCCTCATCTTCTTTGGAATAGCCTGGGTAGACATGTCGTGATTCCATCGATTGTCTGATATTCTTGCTACATGACCAGCTATATATGCTTTCACTATTTGATTTTGTATCTGATGCCCTCAATTTGTGTCTGCTACTATTTGCTGGTTTTGTAGTCAAGCAAGTATTAACCAATCAGCTGTCTTCCCCTATTTCTCTGAGTAATGGTTAAAGCGTCTATTAGAGTTTCTTAGAGTGCCCACTTGCCCACTAGAGTGCCATTTATCAAGTAAAAACTGCTTTAAAAAATGAGCGACAATAACTCATTGGAGCCAACGTAATTAAAAAAAATATCGGTCGAAGTGAATAAAAAATATAAAAAAAACAAAACAAACACGAAACTAACCGTTGCACTACATTTCCAAGTGGTATGTTTTAAGAGAAAGTTAACCAACAATCACCTTCACACACACACACACACACACACACACACACACACACATACATACATACATACAATAAAGCCGTTGCTGTGATGGAGTGCTGTGAATTCCACCCTCCCCCACCCCCAACCCTTACACACAAGCATCACAATCTTTCTTCAAACACTTTTATAAAACCTTTTAAGAATGCAATATCAGGGGATCCACACATTTAGTTTATTTGACTAATAGTAATAATGATGCACTTTGCAGTGTGTAATAGAGAGATGGTCAAAGGGTAGTGATTGGGTACACCATTGATTTTGTATGTGTTACAGCTTGATGGGTGTGTCTGGAGACTATAATTGTTTGGAACTCAAGCAGATCAAAATAGGAAGTAAAATAAAGTGGAGAATCTTGTCTTTTATGTCCCACTTTCTCACTTAGTTTGTTATCTTGTTACCCTTAAAGAGGGACACATCTGGCTTTATGAAGAAAATGTTTTCCGATGAAACCAAATATAAATTGCTAACTAATTAACGGGAATACAGTAATACCAATATATAAAACATACTGGTAGGAAGTTCGGTTAGGTTATTGGTGAGCATTTAAAGATTTAAAAAAATCTGGGCATAAATGTTGTGTTTTGTTTTGTTAAAGAAGACGAAATTTTTACTCTAATTACAAGCAACGCAATTACTTACTTCTTTAAAATAGTATTGTACTAGCTGGGAACCCACGAAATTCGTGGGGGTTGTAGGGTGGACAAAACTAAAGTATTACAGCTAAATTTAAACTTTGCTGAACTCAAAACTGTGTATCTTCAGGATCTATAACTTTAGAAACTTAATAAGTTGGCTTGAAGAGGTTGCATTAATTAAAAGTAGGCTCAATAATTTATAATCAGAATTAATAATTAACCAAGCGTTCTAAGAAAACGGTGCACTGTGCGCATTAAAATTTGCGCACGCACTTAGAAAAACAAACAGAATGAATATTTATAGCACTTTCGATTTGTTTGTTGTTCAAGAAGTGGAGGAGGCAGTAATTGTTGTGTCTGTTCGTTTTTTTTAAATACATTTTAGTTGCATTAATTCGTTAATTTTCATTAAAAATTGATTAGGCGTTTGATGTTATTATTTTTATGACTCTAAAATTCTCTGGCCCATTTGTAATTTCACTATAAAATTTTAGATTTTAGGTTGGAGCGGTTTGGATTTGATCGCATGTCTAAGTTTGAGACGAAGACAATTATATATATAGATTCATAATTACTGCATAATATCAACCACATTCAAAGTTGATGAGATCGAAAGTCTATACTGATTTTTAAATCAGTTCCTAAAGGACCCAGGGGAAGATTGATCTTTATATTACATGTACAATGAGAACGTTGCATTTGACTATTGGCAGAGGCGTACTTTCGAAAAGGTTAGTATATTTTTACTGTTTGTGTCCATATTCAAGGATTTTCTTTTAATATTAATATTCGTTCGTCTCTCTTGCTACTTTCGCCGTTGTTGCTATTGTTGTTGTTGTTGTTGTTGTTGTTGTTGTTGTTGTTGTTGTTGTTGTTGTTGTTGTTGTTGTTGTTGTTGTTGTTGTTGTTGTTGTTGTTGTTGTTGTTGTTGTTGTTGTTGTTGTTGCTATTGTTGTTGTTGCTTTTTTAGTTTTACTTGCTTTTTTATTGATGCTGATGTTGATCTATACGTCGTCTATTTGTTTGATTTGTTTACAACTTTTGACTTATCACAGGTTCAAGGATATTTGCTCTTTGCCTACAAAGTATTTATATATCTCATCATAATTACAATCGACGAGGTCCTAAAAATTATTAACTTGCGGACTTTACCCCAAGGGTCTGCAGACCAACTGTACATATGGACCAAGGAGAAAAGACAGACCCAGACCGCAACAGAACCAGAGTGAGATATTCACCTTCTAAAAACTAACAGTTTTGAAGCTCAAAAGAACTTTTATTTTCACACAGAGTGCGTTCACGCACCTGAAAAATCATCGACTTTGGATATGGCTGAGTAAATAGCGCTTGGTAGTCTGACATGCTAGGGTATCGGCGGACGGTAAAACCATCACCTCACTGTTTACTCAGATGGTCTTTTGCTTTAGCAGGGAAACCTCACCAGGTCTCAGCACCACCTCCCAACCTCCCAAACTCACTTTCCACTGGTCTGAGTTCGTGAGTTAGTCAGCTCTCCTGCTGATGTTTTTAACACCTTCTTCTCCTCCCCATCCTCCACTCGAAACCGCCTCAGTCCTTGCAGTTAGCACTACACCCCTTACCCGCTCCACACGTGTTAAAACTTGTTGCCCACATTGACTCCTGAAAAATAAGCCAAATTTAGGAAACAGATTGGCTCAAGTTGAGTTTGAAGTTTTCGAACAAACCATGCGTCTTTTTATTTTTTCAAACTTAACACTCTAACTATAAAAAAAAAAGAAGAAAAAGTTAAAGAAACATTCAACAATAACAGTACTTTACTCTTATAAAGATAAGCTGTATCCCAGATGATTCAAATGGTGCACTAATTAGATCAGTTTAGTTTTTCCACAAGTTATGCGATGAAAAAAAAAATCCAATGATTTGATGATTAACAACGCAATGTTAATTTGTTATGATATGCTATGATACATTTGAAGAATGTTTATTGCGGCAACTATCAATATCTGTCAGTGGTATATAATATACTTTGTATAAATAGAAGTCAATACCTTGACATATCTTTGGACATGTTTAAGAAAAGAGACTTAGACTGTGAAACCAAAGAAAAAACGAGGCAAAACCTACTGCTTGCTTCAAAAAGGTGACATTTATCGTCAACCAAATCAGTATTAATTTGAAATAGAAAACACAATATGATTGAGATACAACCCGAAAAGCAAAGATAGAATACATTTCAAGACGTACTTTAAAATGTGATGGTTTGAACAGCAATATATTTCCGTTATGTTTTAACATGCGTTAAGGGCACTGTTACCATGATATTTTTAGTACATCAGTTTTCTTAAAGTTAATGTTCTGATCTGTGACTGGGAAAACACTCTTTTACAGACATCTCGTCTCATAACTCTGGCGCTTGAGAAAGATTTTCAGTTAATTTATCTAATAAAACAGCTTTTAAAGATACTAAAGATTGGACTACATTTCTCTCTCTCTCTCTCTCTCTCTCTCTCTCTCTCTCTCTCTCTTATCCACTTTTACCCTCTCATTCTCTTTTGGTTGTAAAATTATAATTGACAGCAGATAACCATGCAGACAAAGGGACTTACAGACAAACATACAGACACACAGGAATAGAAAGATAGAGAGAGCTATAGAACGGAGAGAGAAAAAGATATATCTATTTATATATATATATATATATATATATATATATAGAGAGAGAGAGAGAGAGAGAGAGAGAGAGAGAGAGAGAGAGAGCAATAGAGAGAGAAGCTAAACGCTCACAAGCTGCCGCTGTGGTGCATCGTTCTAACCGCGACAGGGGCTTTTGATGCTCACCCCTGAACACCCATGTGTTTTGATGTTTCAAGAACGCGGGCGAAGGCCAAGAAAAATATTTAGTCGCTCTCGTCATGAAACAGAATGCAGTCATCGGCACTCAGTCAATCCCGCTAACAGCATAGTTCACACATCCACCCGACTCGGGCCAGATTTTTTAAAATCTGCAGTCTTCATCATTATAGGTCTTTGGAATGCGAATACCCTCAATTCACTTTGGCATAAAAAAAATTTTTATTAAGACAACTTATATTTCAAAACAGCAAGTTCGAAGTTGTTTGTTTTTTTTGCTTGTTTTATTTTATTTTTTTTTTTGGTAGAGAGGGGTTTGTTCGTTTTATTTATTTATTTATTTTTTTGTCTATCAAAGCATGGCTTATGAGATCAGCATACATGTATGGGCAAATTCTTGTACAGGTTTCAGTAATGCTATTACTATAACTTTTGGAGAGCGAGAGGGATTATTGCTGTTTTTATTCACCGTTTTGATGATTTATGTGTTTAACACAAATGGAACAAGGTGATTTAGTTTCATATGTCTTCTAAAAAACTTGAAGTAGACAAACCTTGAAATTTATGAGAGGATGGATGTCTAACTATGTCTAAATACATGTTTTAATTTTTTTTTTCAACGGATAGTGATAAAAAAAAACGTTTGACATCAGCATACTCTTCATTCTTGGCTTGATCAGTCATGGTTTTTGGTTTCGGGAGAACTATTAAAAAAAACATTTATCAATTCACTCTGGTTTAAAAAGTATAATTTTAGATTGACACGATTTTATTCCTCTTTCTGATAATTCTTATAAATTGATATAAAAATTAATAATAAAAAAACAACAGCACAAAAACGAACCTGTGAAGCTATCTAGAAATATTTTTTTACAGAATTTCGAATACTTTTGTTTCTTTTGCCCTGCACATAAAAAGCAAATTAATGTTATATTGTAAGCTTTATATACAGAAATTTATGATAAGATGAAGAGTGAATATGAACGTTTTAAAATATCATATCGTCTCGCTAGGAAGCTTTAATTTAAACTTCAATCAGAAATGAACTCGACATAAAACTATCTACATGTTATCAAGACGTAGCTAAGAAGTAACGCTAAAATTGTGGTCATAAATTTTGAAACATCGGTTCTTCCTGTAATCCTCATTTCGTTGGCTGGCATGATACAATCTGCACAATCCGTGAGGTATGAACAGAGACGATTGAAATTGCATATCGATGAATTTAATGTATATGCCATACAGCGCAATCCATAAGTCCATTTCTTCTGATCTAAACTCATATTGACTATCTTCTTCTCTATTCGATCCCCATTGTCGAAAACTTAAAACGGAAAACAATTCGAAAAAAATTGACAGAGAGTAGCAAAAAAAAGGTTTGAATATTTGTTTAAAAAGCTGACCTTTCAACAACAACAAAAAGTAATGGTTGTCATCGGTTGCACTCAAAATTGGCAATGAATCTATTAAAGAAAATCAACGTCAGTTCCTGATTTTGTTCATGTTCGTTTGTGCATTTCCACCCTTGCAGTTTTAAATAAATTTATTGCTGTGTTATGTCTGGTTTAAAACGTGGAAACAGGTACACTTGACTTAACTTTATGATCTAGGAACTAAGCTTTGTCTCCATAAGGCAGTGGTTGTTTTTTAATGAAACATTGTGCGAACATAGGTGATTTAAAAAAAAAAAAGAAAAAAAATGTAACAACTTTATCGTGCAATATTCTTGCAGCCTGCAATAATCCTTTTTGTCCAGAAAATATTGTATTACCACCGTAATAAAAATAAAACCCAAAATTATAAAAATAGAACGAGAGAGGGAAAACGAAAAAAAGCAGAAAAAAACAACCTGTATACAAAGCAGTAAACTGACAATATTATGTTGCTGTTGTTTATGTGTTGTTATTTACTCAGATTTATATCATACTGAAAAAAAAACAAGGAGATGTTGGACATCGGTTGCACCCAAAACTGGCAATGAACCCGTTAAATAAATTCAACCTCACTGTAAAATGCATTATTGTTTGCTTTGCGTATTTCCCACACTTACCTTTTTAAACAAGTTTTTTTGGTATTTGTGTAATGTGCGGGCTGAAAGTATGTAACGAGACCCGCTTGGGTTCATGTTCTGGACCCCTTAGTGCCTCTATTAAGATATGGTTATCATTACAATACTTCATTATTCATTGAACAGAAATACACGTTGCGTTTATTATTAACGAGCGTGACCAAAGTTGATTAAAACAACAACAGCAACAACAACAACAACAACAACAACAACAACAACAACAACAACAACAACAACAACAACAACAACAACAACAACAACAACAACAACAACAACAACAACAACGTAACAACTTTAGGATGCAACATTCTATTTTTCTGCAGTGTTC
>RQTK01000548.1:307833-320333 GCA_003991915.1 Elysia chlorotica | reverse complement strand
TGTGGCAACAAAGATGGCTATCCTCATTTTTCATTGGTCAGCGGATGAAAAACGTAGTTTTGTATCATTTTTTTTTGTTATGCAAAATTCCTTCTGAAATTCGTGTAGAGCTGATAAGTGCATATGGAGGAGATGTTACGAGCCTGAAATAAGTAACATTTTGGCGTCGCGAATTTCAAAACGGACGATTAAGCGTTCAGGATAAGCACGGTGTTGGTAAACACCCATCCTCTCCTGCGCAAAAAAAGTTTAAATTGCAGTCTTCAGTGAACAAAAGTTGATAGCAGCTGTTTTCGGGATAGACTTTTTGCAGCCTGGGAATACAATTAAAGCCTCCAGGTTCTGTGAAACAGTAAACAAACTGCGTGTGGCAATACGGCGAAAAAAAACATTGCGATTGAGCAAAAGAATCGTTTTTCAACAGCACAATGCCACACCCCATACGGCAAAGAACACTGAAGACTGGTTTAAAATATAGACGAAGCATTCTATAGCATCCACCTCAAAGTCATAATTTATCCCTCCAGATTTTCATGTATTTGGGTCCCTCAAGCGACACTTGTCAGGAAACGGTTTGATTCTAATGATGAGCTTATAAGAGAAGTATACATCAGCATGGCTGAAAAGTCTCGAAGCACATTTTTTTCAAGGAGGGTACATTTGCTCTCCTCTCAAGGTGGAGAAATGCATTGATCAGCATGGCAATTACATAAAAAGTAGACTAAATTTGCGGACATGTTATGTGGAAATTGTATTAAATTTGTCCAAATACTTCCTTACTTATAGCTTCATTTACCTTACTTCTGGGACAGCCCTCACATTTTATAGGACCCAAGACCCGCCCTCTTATAAGTCCTCCCTGGGAACCTAGCTGAGTAAGAGCTTATCTGCTGCAAACATTGGAAGTATTGATTCTGGCTCCAGAGTAAATTTTAACTATTATCATACTTATGGGTTCTAACAATCTATTTTTACTTAGGGAATCAAGGGCCGTTGGCGGAAAACCAAGCCCCACTGAAGGAAAGGCAGTTCTAAGATGGTCAAACTAGTCAGAAACGAAGCCTATCAGGGTATGATGCGGGACCCTCTATCTTTTCATATAAAAAAAAACAACTTAGTAGCCACAAACAACAACAACAACAAGAACAACAGCAACAACTACAAGTTTTAAGAACAACATACATGGGACGCAGGTAGAGTGCGCATGTGTTCCCTGTCTGTTTTAATGAATAAATATATCACACGAAGACTATCCAATGGAATTCGACTGAAAACACACCGACAGCTGTGCATGCATTCAGACCCAGGCTGAATTGTAGTGGACGCTGTTTCCAGTCTAGTCTCCACACCTTTGCCCTATGCCACAGGCATTCAAATCTCTACTGTCCCCATCTCCTTGTCAAGGCGCGTTCCCCCTTTTATCCTTAACAGCTTTGGATCTCCATCTCAATGGAGGGTTGAAGGAATATCCTGGGGCCATCTCTTCTTAATATCTGGCTCTGGCCGGTTTAATGAAATTACATTGGACCCCCAGACCAAAAAATGTATCAATGTAAATCCCTGTATAGAAATGTGTCTATTGTCGTTTTAGTTTTGTTTGCATGTTCCAAGCAACATCTGCGCCCACTGCAAATATTAGTTTTTCTCTCGAAATTATTTTCATTAATTAATAAAGTAGGTAGTCAAACAACATGGAATTACTATGTTATTAGACAGTACATGTACCATACTGCTTTTAACGACCGTTTCAATAAAATTAGGGTTTTCTTTTTTTTTTTGCTTCAATATAAATAAACCTGGAATTCATGCAAACTTGGTCGACATATTTTATCCCTAAATGTTTTCATACCCATAAACAGCATCTTCAACAATATTCGACTTCTAAATATTAAGGTTTTTACATTTGGTAATCAACGCTCTAGTACTGCTTGCATCCCCCCCCCCTTTTTTTTTTCAACCGTCGGTGCAGATACATGTAAGCGGCTTAAAACATTTTATCTGCAAGACTAGTAAATGGAATAGCATAGTGAACTGGAGTTCTCCGTCCACCGCCACGGTTTTCTCCCCTCGGTCATCACTCAGGTTCATGACAAGTCAGACTGAAGTTAAGGAAATGCTAGTTAAATCCAGAAAAAAAACATCTCTCAACTGATCAATACCAATGCATATCAGTCTGTGCTTAGTTTACAAAATGCAACTACGAGTACGCGGATTTTTTATTTCATAATAAGCAGAATGTTTAAATGACGAAAAGCATAATTATGATAGATTTTAACGAGAAAGTATAGAGGATAAAAGAATGAAGGACTGAATAATAATCGAATGGGAGTTATTGCTTTGGACTTTAAGATTTATTTTTAAAAGAAAGTAAATGCTAGTTAGCTTTTGAAAAAATTTAAGTTGATCGCGATGTGAAGGTTAAAATGTTCCTTGATTATAATTTAATGGATGAGCTGAGTTGTTTCCATTTTCCATAACGCCCAACACCAGTAGCAAGGCTATATCCTGGACGGTTCCCAATACCAAAGTTGGACAATTTTACGAGCTGCCACAAAAAGATATTTAGAAAATACAAAGTCCCTAGTCCTGTTCACATTATACTGATACCGGACGAAAGCGGACAAATAAAATTGCCCGATCGTGGGTTTCGAACTGAAGACCCCCTGATTGGGAGACTAAAGTTCTACCAATTACGCCAGTTTCCCCACATCGTTATAATGGCACGGAACTTTAAAATATTGTTGTTACATTTTTAATAGCACCTCAAAACCTTTCTAAGTTCCAAGCACCGCTTCTTTTACCTATTCTTGTAGGGCCATTGTTGCCTCTACTAAGTTTGGCATTGATAAAACATAATCGCATCGCTACAAATTCTTGAAAATTTCCACTTCAATTGGTGTCATTGAGTATGTGCCAATACATTTTTCTTTACCTTTTGTTTAGTATAATAATAAATAATTTTGAAAGGCGTTTTCGTTCAAACACTGTTTAAAACTGTATTTGATAAATTGTTTTCAAATAAAATACATTAAGTTGTGTTAGCCTTAGGATTGTTTTGTTATCGTTACGAACTCTGCTCAGAGTAACAGTGTTGATTCAAGGAATTCTGTGAACTCTGTGGACTTAACGTTACTTTGTCTTGTTCCTCCTTGGTCGCTTTTCTTGTTCTATATCAACTGTACATCACAGTGTAAAATTGTAATTCATGTTTTCTTTGTTGTTTTTAATGCAATCGCACGCGTTTACCGCAAATGCATATCCATATTGGTTTGGCGCTTGTAAAAATATTCTGAATATTGCGTTTGTTTTTATTTGCCGATATTTGTCCGGTCTATAGAGATATTCTGTTGTGCAAAGTGCTAACGAATTCTTCACACAAAACGGCAACAACAAATGTATATAATTCATCTTTTTAACACACAAAACAGGAACAGAACAAAGACCTGAAATTATAATATTTCATACTATAATTTATTTATTGTTATCGATAAAGAAGTATGCCTGCTGCCGAGTGAAAAGTCCGATTTATTAAAAAAACACTTTTATAAAAGGAAGCTGAGAGATTTTGATCATCGGAAACGCCATGATTAAAATGGAGGGTACAGCATAGGGTTTGAAAGTTAGAGGAAGACCAAGGACATACTGATTGGATGCCAACATATAGGAGTGGACAGGCAGAAAGCTTTCAGAATGTACAGCGAAAGCCCATGACATGTCACGTCCCCCTTTTTAGAAATGACATCAGATGAATGAATGAATTAATTAATTAATGAATTAATTAATAATTAATTATTCGATTTTGTCTACTTTTTTAATCAATCTCGAATTTGGTTTGGAAGTATGTTCGACATAAATAACAAGGAAAATTATCGATTTGAAACCAAATCTTAACACTTTTTTTTCAATTTAACTTATTATTCAGTTATTCGACAAAGGTTGACACAATATGCTAAAATTTAGTTAGCTAACAAATATAACGTTATAGATCTAATTCTAACGAACCACTAAGATAAATAATGCAGCAGACAATGCAGCGGAAAAAAAAGAAAGATTTTTTCCGGCTGTATCAGTTTTTTAAAGGGCGTATAGTTATCAAATAGTAACTGTTGTCGACGTATATCATAGGTACTTTAAGCTTTACTTTGTCACAACATGTATAGTATTAGTAATTATTTGCTTGCCAGATGGAGTGTGATTTTGAAAAATCTTCGTGAGTTTTTCCTATCAATCAGAAACGCTTCGAAATCTCCAACGTTTCCTTAAATAACGTTAGCTTAAAAAACCCCAATAAAACAGAACACAAAAAGAAGGTCCATTTGAGTGATATTTTATAACCTTGTGTATTGTTAAGCACTAATCACTAGAGTGCGGGCGCTATTGCTTTATAATAATTATCCCTGTATGTAGATAAAAAAAACCCGTTAAAATCAATGCAATGTAAAGTCTATAATAAAAGGATGCACAGAGACTTAAAGAGAGGGAGAAAAAATGAGAGAGAGAGAGACAGACAGAGAAATAAAGAGGAAGCGAGCCGATAAATCAAAGCAATGTAAAGTCTATAACCAAAGGATGTATCGAAGTCATCTTGAGGAAGACTTCATATTTATAGTCTGTCTTTATCTATTTGTCTGCTTGACTATCAATCTTCATATTATTGATCAACTTCTATTTCTCTCGATCCCACTCTCTCTCTCTCTCTCTCTCATACATACACACTCTCTCTATCTGTCTGCTGTCTTTCTGTCTCTGTCTCTCTCTATCACCCTCTCTCTCTATCTCTCTCTCTCTCTCTCTCTCTCTCTCTCTCTCTCTCTCTCTCTATCCCTGTCTCGTTTTACCTCGCTCTATTCTTTATTGTGCTCTGAGTTGTATTCCAATCGCCTTTTCTATAACACAATCAGTTTGCGGTGATTGATTTTTCCTGTCCCTCAAGTGGTTCTAATGGAGTTTTTATTACGTCTTGAAAAACAGCACTTCAGTAGATAAACAAACCCCATTCTATTTGTTTCTATTGTGATAACTCCATCTATGAAAGGGAAGTAAAAAAAACAGGTTCTGATAGATTTGTCGAACACGTCTAGCTTGACTGAAAATATCGATTTACAGCACTCCAAATTTAGAGAGAGAGAGAGAGAGAGTGAGTGAGAGAGAGTGAGAGAGAGAGAGAGAATCTTTGAGTTTGAGTGTCTTGTTTAGAGTCCAACGCCAGCATTATGTAGGCTATATTGTGGTTGGGTACCAAGACTTATGTCTGACAAGTTTACGTGCTGCCACACTGAGACAGTGCTGATATACCATGAGTCCGTCAGAGTAGAGAGAGAGAAACACAGAGTGAGAGGGAGACAGAGAAACAGACAGAGAAAGAGAGAGAGAGAGAGAGATAGAGACAGAGACAGAGACAAAGACAGATAGTGAGTGTCTACAGTAACAAACAAGTTGTTTCCCTCTTTTTCTCTCTTCACAAGCATATTTAATTACAGCTAGGAAATTTTATAAAAAAAAATATATACAAAAAGTCGTTTTAAATTTTTGTATACATAAAACTAGAGAATTATAATAAAACCAAAAAACTTCGATGAAAAGGGGTGGTTGGGCGGGGATGAATATAAAATGAAAGGATAAATCCTAAAAGATGGATTTGAAATTATAGCTTTCATCCTTGAAATTGGTTTTAGAAATCGAGTTTTGATGTCGAAATTGGTTTCCAAAATTTGTTATCTTTTAGTTCCCTCTATTTTTCATCCATCCTGGCTTTTTCTTCAAACATTTCTACGGCTACCAACCCAACCACAATACAAGTTAACATAATGCCTATAGAAATAACCTATAAGTGTATGAATTTTCGTATAAATATACTATTTTTTGGCAGAGAACTCGCAGCACATACAGATTTACTGAGTAAAAAAAAAGAACATGTCCAAATTTGAAAGCACTCAGAAATATGAACGGTTAAACTAGCGCCATATGCTGTTTTTTGTTTTTTTGTTTTTTTTTTTCGATTTCTTTCACCCTTGGTCCCTCCATACCACAGTTAACATAGCATCAGAGGCTATACTCTAAACTGAACCAAAGAGTACCATTTATCCCCAAAGGCCAAAATAGATTCCTTAGCTTCAGATAGGAGCCCATCAAAGAGGCCAACCCAATCAGTCAGCGAGGAATTCCTCTTTAGGGCCGTTTGTAGGGCCGGGTCGAAGCTTGCACAAGTCTGTGTAAAAGGCATTAGTTAGGGGTTTTCTCTTTCCGTTTTCTTCCTCGCTCAAAACCTCTTTAACTATGTTTCTCTATGTTTATAGGCTGATCTATCTATAATTGTATCTATCTCTTTTTGCTCTCTGCGTATTTATCGATTTCTGCCTATCTTTATCTTTTTTCTACCTTTCTATCTGTTTATATATCTATCCATCCTTCTATCTATGTTTCCATCTATCGATCTGTTTATTTTTTTCTATCTAGTTGTTGCGTTTATTACTCCCTCTCTCTCTCTCTCTCTCTCTCTCTCTCTCTCTCTCTCTCTCTGTCACTCTCTATCTATATATCTATTTATCTATCTCTATCTCTCCCAGAGAACTTAATAATGACAATCCTTTTTAATGATCTTTTTAGCTATCGTCGATACTAACATTGATAACAGGGAGAAAAAAGATAGCGTCGCTAATGTGTAATATAATGTAGCTAAAAGGTGGTTGAGGTTGAAATTTTCACGAACCAAAGAAGTTCGAGCTATTACAACAACGAAAGGAATTGAGATAAATATATTATTCTGTTTTAGGCTTGAGAATACTTTCAAAGAGTTCGAAAAAATAAACCAATGCTTAAGGCAAGGAGGCTGAGATTTTTTTTAATGCGTTTATTTTTTTATTTTTTTTTTGGTCTTTTTTCATTTTTCGATTTTCATTCTTTATGTTGATTTTGGTGCTGTTGTGTTTTTGTTTTTTTATAATGTGGTCTGGTATGTTTTGTTGTTATTTTCCGGGGAGGGGTAAAATAAATAAAACCTTTTCTATTTCTGCTATGATTCTAAATCTTGGACATATTTTTATAGAAGACTGGGGAAGCCTCAACAAAAAACAAAACCAAAAACAAGTAAGAAAAAACGAGGAAAAGCCCACGATATTTTGTTGGCAGTTGAAAGTAAATGAGCTTATACCACAAGAGCCAATGGTCTAAAAACTCTGGCCCCCTCGGCCTCAGCCTGAACGTTTCTTGAACTGTAGAATCCATCTCCAGAGCCTATGAACGCATCGTTACCTTCCCTGTGGTGTCCGAACCACCAACACCATACCTGCAAAACCCGTCAAGTTTGGTTCGGACTGGACAAACAAAATTTCGCATCTTTTGGCTTCTGGAAAACCCATAGGATACTTTGGAGCGGACTTCGTTGTACTCTTGCCCACGCCCTGAGTGTTAGAGCAGATAAGCACAGGAAGTTACTGCGGCTCTATGGTGTTGTTGTTGTTGTTGTTGTTGTTGTTGTTGCTTTTTTTATAACTTTTTTATTTCTATTGCTTTTATCTTTGACTTCAGGGAGATAGAGCTTATTATTTATTTTTATTTTTGTTATAGAGTTGTTGTTTTTTGTTGTTGGTTCTTTGTTGTTGTTGTTGTTGTTGTTGTTCATGTTGTTGTTGTTGCTGTGGTCGTCGTCGTCGTTGTTGCTGTTGTTGTTGTTGGTGGTGGTGGCGGTGGTGGTGGTGGTATTGGTGTTGGTGGTGGTGGTGGTGTTGCTATGTGAAATTTGGATTCTATCCCGAGTAGAACTAAGTCTAAAATTAGTAGAACTAATAAATGACTTGGGACGGGCTGGAAAGATGGATCGTTTGAAGCAAAGGCGTCTACATAATTATTTGTGAAACGCGAGGATAGAGAAATGTGAGGAACATGGTCACCAACGCCAACGAGCACGATACTCCATAACGATAAGAATTTAGTCATCTCAAGATTCGGAAAAATTGTATTTTCCCTTACAGCCCAAAATGTATGTACAGAGGCGAGGGCCTCGATCTAAGGTTAAAATATGGAATCTTCTCGTGATTATCTGGGACCGCTAACATTCAAAATCATAGACAAGTCTATACTCAGCTATACGAGATAAGTTCGACACTGAATACACAATTAATGCAGTTTCAGCCTTCTTTACTCATCCCTTCTTTCACTGCCTACATGCTACTGTAATACCGTAATTTCCCTTCATTCTCTGTTTCTTTTCTAACCTCCTTCCTAACCACCAGCCCTTTCCATAGTCACTCAATGAGAAATAAAATAATCAAACTTGTTTCCACGACAACATTATTTTGATTTAAAAAATCAACAACAAAAAACTTCCTTGATTTACTTGTTGCCCGTACACTGTTTTTTTTTTGGAATTTTTAAGGTATATTTTAACTTTTTTTTTTTCCAAAGGTAAAATATTGCCAAAAAGGTATATTTGTTAATGTTCTTTTTTCAACCAAAGCATAGGTCTTGCGATTCACATGACGACATCGGGTGAAATAATCACGCCCCTTAAGCATGGAATTTCTTTATTTACAAGCCCACTCTTTTTCCGACAAATTCTATACAAAAAAACAAGGGCCTTTTTCTAAGATTAAAATATGGAATCTTCTCGTGATTATCTGGGACCGCTAACGTTTAAAATCATAGACAAGTCTATACTCACTGATGCAAGATAAATTTGACACTGAATACCCGCTGCTCACTAATGCAGTTTCTGCCTTCTTTAACCATCCCTACTTTCACTGCCTACATGCTACTGTACTACACTTATTTCCCTCCATTCTCGGTTTCTTTTCTAATCTCCTTCCTAACCACCAGCCCTTTTCATGGTCACTCAATGAGCAATAAAATAATCGAGCGTGTTTCCACCACAACATTATTTTGATTAAAAAAAAAAAAAAAACTTCTGCGATTTACCTGTTGCCCGTGCACAATTTTTGTTTTTGGAGTTTTAAAAGGTATCTTTACGTTTTGTTACTGGTCTTCTTTCAATTAAACCAAAGCATAGACCTTGCGGTTCACACGGCGACAACGCATGACATAATCACGCCCCTTAAGCATGAGATTTTCTGGTCGGTTGGGAGGCTTCCAACGCAGGAGGTCCGTAGTTCGAGCCCTGGCGATGTCGTCCGCTGCTGGCTGATCGGTGACAGTCTAATATGACAGGGTTAGGAAGAAATCATGGTATCCCCACACTGTCTCGTGTGTGGCAGGACATAAAATCGTCAGACTTCAGTCTTGGGGTCCGTTCACAATATAGCTTTTATAGTGATGTTGTTGGACGTTAAAACATCTCAACTCAATTCTGATCGCTTACAGGCTCCGTAGTGCTAAGATAGAGCTATGATTGGACGACTGGACATTTATGGTCTGATTATCGTCTTCGCTTTCGCTTTGGAACATGTTATCACAAGGTCTCTATTATTAATGAAATCCCTTTTCATTGTTTAGTTGACGCGCGTCTATCTCATGAGACGGGTCTCCAAAACACAAAAAACCATTGAATCAAAATAATGAACAGTCTTAGTGCCAAAGTTTCTTTCGACTAGATCTAGTTTTTAAATCAAATTTCGAAAGATGTTAAAGTAATTCAAAGTGCCAAATCTGGCTGCTTTTTGTTACCTGTCTCGTTCTTTTTGTTTTGTTAAGTGAATTAGTTTTAATCTGCTGTTTTCACAAACCTGTCAATGCTTATTTCACCCTTTCGTGAAAATATGTCGAGGGTATTGCATTTTGTTCAGAATTCACATACCTCAAAAATCTACATGTTTTTAATCTTTAATTTGACAATTTTGTCTGTTTTATTTCGCAGGCTGAGGTAGAGAGCGCGTATTGATTTAAATCTTGGACGTAAAATAACAAAAGGGTTGACAGGTTTGGGAGACGAAGCAACAAAAACTGGAGGCATGAAGAGGATTTTCAGGCCGTAAATGGGATAACCATTGAAACAGGGCAAGGATACACGAGATAATGAAATTAAAGGAAGAACAGGATATAGACTAAGAGAGGGAGAGAGAGAAAGAAGGAGAGACAGGCAAATAGACGACAGACGTACATACAGACAAACAGACAGACAGACAGACAGACAGACAGACAGACAGACAGACAGACAGTGAGCAGACAGGCAGGAAGACAGAAACAGAGAAAGAGAGACAAAGACAAAGAGACACAGAAACAGAGAGAGACAGACAGAGAGACAGACAGACAGACAGACAAACAGACAGACAGACATCAGACAGACAGAGCTAGAAAGAGACTGGAAGTGGAGAGAGAGAAAAAGTTAGAGCTAAAAAGCAAGTTATAGAGAATAAAAATATGCGAACATTTAGTTGTAGCTCAGTGATTGAAATATTTCTATAGCAATGGTGAAAAAATTGTTGGGGTTTTTGCCCTCAAGAAACCCAAGTAAGCAACCTAAATCCAACTCTACCTCGTCTTTCCTTCTTTCTTTCCTTCCTTCTAAAACCAGGGATTCCAGGACAGGTCCGGCAATGATGTACAAGTCCTGGGGAAGATGGGACACGTGCTAAACCTATCAGAGCCAATCTCATACCGCGGCCTAGGCCAACATTAGAGGCCTGACGATAGCACGGACTATAGCCACAACGAGGACGATACGTTAGGGAATCGGGACCGGCATCCAATCATCGCTATATATAATCGTTGGGTTGAGCTGGTTGATTAACAATCAGCGTAAGCACCATTTAGGATATATTGTGTACTGGTTCCGAGACTTACGTCTGACAATTTTATGTGCTGCCACACCCAAGACAGAGCAGGGAGACCTGGACTTATGCTGGTCACATTATACTGAGTCAATCAGTAGTGGACGAAATCGGACAAACAATTTTTGAGCGATCGTGGGTTTCGAACCTGGGAACAACTCGCACTAGCACTTGAGACAGTCATCCCCTCCCTCTCCCTCCCCCCACACCATATATATCCTAGACCTATGGAGCCAATAAGCGATCAGGGAAAAAAAACCCAAGCTTGAGCGGCGTAAATGTGTCATCCGTTACCGTCGTTGGATTGCAAAGCCTGTAGTGTCTGGTCGAGACCAACATTCTATACACAGCCTTAGGGCAGGTCTCGCAATCAGTGAGCTAAAATGGAAGGAAAATAGTACACTGTATCCCTGGATGGATAAATAGAGAACTTGCGGTGACGAGACCCATAATGACAACGAAGACGGTAGGTCAGAGAATCTGGACTGGCGTCCAATCATAGCTATGTCTTAGATTTACGGAGCCAATGAGCGACCATGCCTAGGCGCTGTGATTATGTCATTCGTTATCGTTGTCTTGATTGCAAGGTCTGAAATTCGTATATCCACCGTTCCAGCCAGATTTAGGGAAGATACAATAGATAGTCCCTGTAAAAGTTCTGTTCAACTGGAAAAATAATGATGACGACCCTGTAGGGCTGAATTTATATTTTTGTGAGGTTGTTTTCTTTTTTTTTTTTTTTTTTTTTTTTGAAAAGATAAGACTGGGTGATGGATGGGTAAGGAAAATCGATATAAGAGGCACTGGCTGTTTATTTTAGACTAACTTTAGTGTAGATAAGAACTGAAGCGCTGAGGGGAAAACATTGGCATTTTGGAATTTGATTTGCTTCTTTCAGAGAAATTGCTTCTGATTATAGAATGCTTCTTTTCTGTATGTTTTTTTTTTAATAAGAATGTTCTACTTGGTGTAACTCTGGCAGGGTTCCTTTTGACACAATGATCAGTCTTTCTCTTAAGTCTGGTGTATTATACTTGAACTGTCTTATTTGTATTTTCTGTTATGTTCAATCAACTCTGAAGCAATACATTACTATGATGGAATATGTTCATCACTGATATGACCAATCTCTATCTCACATCTCTCGTTTTAAATTTTCTTGCCTGTTTCAGTTTGGTATCTAGTACTAAATCATTAAAAACGTTATTGCGTCCCCTTTCGTTTGGTTTATCGCTTTAATGTAATTGATCTTTTGTTTAGCTTTACATCTATTTAGTATAAAATCCTACCAAAAAGGATGTTTTAACTAGCTTGATTTTAAACAATAGGATTATATAAATCAAAGGCGCATAAGTTTGTACTATGTTTAGACTAAAGAAAATATTACTAGAACTGCTTTTATCAATTTACAAAAGTGTAACTCTGGCCTATTTAGCTCTAGGGGGCGTGGTGGTCTAGTGGTATCAAAGATGCTCTCTTTGTGTGGAAAAGTGACTGGGTATCGATACATATAAAGTCAGGGGGTTCTAATCCCACAAAGCAGTTACTTTCACTAAAGGTCTATTTTTAACCACTGCGGGAAAAAATATAGTTATAGTCAGCCCTATTTAGTACATCCAAATGAAAACAGCCACAACAAAGGATCTATACTAAGATGAACTTCCCAACTATTGTCTTCCGCTATGTTCCAATTTAGCCCACTATTGAATTTTAGAGAAAAAAATTGATCTATGAGATAGTATAACTGCTCAAAATGACGGAAAAATGTAATCGTTAAAA
>RQTK01000548.1:292833-305333 GCA_003991915.1 Elysia chlorotica | reverse complement strand
GGAAATGTAATAGTACAATAATATTGCACAATAGAGTTTGTTTCTGTTGTTATTAAAGGTTTATGAAACTATAGATTTCGGTTTTATGCTAATTTATGGATATAACGCTTTTTGTTGATTAAAAAAATAAAAATACCAAATTGTTGTAGGCCATCTCACACAAGCACACGCATTCAGATTTCAACCCCCACCCCCCTCTTTTGTGTTTTTGCTGTCATGTAGCCCTTGTTTGTAGATGGGTTGCTGGATTTGTTTGTTGGCTGGTTGGTTTCTTGGTTGATTGGTTGGATCATTTCTGAACTGGTATCTCGTATATAAGTCCAAAAGCTAGCGTATTGCTTTTTTTGCGTAGCCACACGGAAACAGAGTGGCTGGTGACGGACTTCTGTCCCGTCCCAGCCGGGCACAAGAGTGACAAAGGAGATGATTGGTGAGGAATCTGCACCGGCAACCAATCATAGCTCTATCCTAGACTTACAGAACCAATCAGTGATCAGAAAATCCCACATCTAAGGGACGTGATTGTGTCATCCGTTCTCAATATTTCTTCAATATTTGTACGGTAGATAGAGAGAAAAGGGGCTAGTAGATTCTTTTCAAGAATAAATTAATTTTGCCAAAAATTGTCCTATACGTGAATAGAGAACGGCAACGACGATATCCTAGATTTACAGAGTCAATCAGCGATCAGAAAATTCCACATCTAAGGGATGTGTGACAATGCCATCCGCTCTCGCCGTGTAAATCACAACGCCTGTAATCCCTTAAGCGCCAGCCGACCCAATAAGTCATGAAAAAGCAGCAAGGCGGCCTGATCGAGATTCGTAAAAAACTTAGTCGAACGCTCTACCGATTAAGTTAACCCCCTTCCCCTCCCCCCACCCACCCTATACAGGAGAGTGAAAGAAACGTATACGAAATCAGAGGTTCTGAGAAAGCGAAGCCTTACCGTCCAACGTATATGCTATTGTGGACAGGCCCCAAGACTGACGTTTGACAAGTTTACGTGCTGTCACACACGTACAGAGTGAGGATACCAAGACTACAATCTCATCCGGTTACATTATACTGACACAGACCCAACCAGTAGGAAACGAAATCGCACAAATAAAATTAATTTTTGACCAATCGTCGATCTCTTGCTTGGTGGGATCAACGCTCTACCATTGGAGCCAGTTCGCCCCCCCCCCCCCCCCCCATTTTTCACCATCATGCTTCAAATTGAACATCTGATTTGCTTTATCGCTTAAAATGTTGAAGTTTGAAAGTAAACTCCACACGTGTTACAATATGCATTCCCCAGACCATATCTCAAGACTTTTCTTGCTCTATGCAAGCGGGATTCTAGATCTAGGATCATTTCGTTTGCAGCAACAACATGCGCTTGTTGGTGTAGAAAGTCTGTAAAATTACCTTGCATGGTTCGGTGTGCACCTGCTTCTTGTTCGCCCTGCATGTTTGGAGATTCCAAGATCTAGGTGCAAAACCAGAAACTAAAATATCTCCAGTTTCAAAGCGGATGTTGAGTTTTTTCATGTTTCTTTCTGGAACTTTTTTTTTTTACAAAGTTTTTCTTTTTACTTCTTGCGGGTTTTTTTTGTAATTGGTTACCAATTGTATGTTTCGAACCAGGGACCTCCCGCATGGGGGTCGAACGCTCTACCACCTGCGCCGATTTGCCACCCACGCCCCCAGTCCCCATAAATGTACATCTGATTTGCTTTATCGCTTAAAAATGTTCAAGTTTGAAAGTAAACTCCACACGCGTTTCAATATGCATTCCACAGACCATATCTCAAGACTTCTCTCGCCCAGGCAAGCGGGATTCTAGATCTAGGATCATTTAGTTTGCGGCAACAACATACGCTTGTTGGTGTAGAAAGTCTGTAGAATTACCTTGCATGGTTTTGCGTGCACCTGCTTCTTCGTCGCCCTGCATGTTTGGAGATTCCAAGATTTAGGTGCAAAACCAGAAACTAAAATATCTCCAGTTTCAAAGCGGATGTCGTTGGGTTTTTTTTTTCAATTTTTTCTATAACTTTTTTTTTACAATGTATTTCTTTCCTTCTTTCATTTTTTGCAATTGATTATCAATTGTATGTTTCGAACCGAGGACCTCCCGCTTGGGGGTCGAACGGTCTAACACCTGTGCCAATTTGCCACCCACGCCCCCAGTCCCCATAAATGTACGTCTGATTTGCTTTATCGCTCAAAAATGTTGAAGTTTAGAAGTTAACTCCACACGTGTTTCAATATGCAATCCCCAGACCATATCTCAAGACTTTTCTTGCTCTATGCAGCAAGCGGGATTCTAGATCTAGGATCATTTAGTTTGCAGCAACAACATGCGCTTGTTGGTGTAGAAAGTCTGTAAAATTACCTTGCATGGTTTTGCGTGCACCTGCTTCTTGCTCGCCCTGAATGTTTGGAGATTCCAAGGTTTAGGTGCAAAACCAGAAACTCTAAAATATCTCCAGTTTCAAAGCGGGCATGTTTTCTGCGTGTTTTACCAGAACTATTTATTTTATTTTATTTTTCTTTTTTGCACTGTACGCATATGTTTTGCCAAATTATTTTTATATGCTAGCCAACTCAGTAATACAACGTCCCTCTTATCTCAACTTTCTCTTACACTCCCTCGTCCCTTTTCCGCCCATCAGATCCTCTGTTTCCATCATTCTTTCTGATTCACTCCTAACATGTCGCTGCCTTGTCTCTGTCTCTCTATGTGTTTCTGTCTGTTACACTCTGCTTCTCTCTCTCTCTCTCTCTCTCTCTCTCTCTCTCTCTCTCTCTCTCTCTCTCCCTCTCTATCTATCTCTCCTTTTCCCTCCCCCATCCCCAATAAAAAAAAGTCTTCCTTCCTTGATTATTGGAAGTTTTTTTTTTTTGATTTTTCGTTTTACAGGTAAAAAAAAATCCTAAATGTAACATCTGCAATGCAAACTTTCAAAATGATATATTTACGAGGTGGTAAAGATAGTCTTCAAGATATTTTACCCTTCGACGCCAATATATTTATACATTCCAGATCGTGCAAGATTGAAAATATCCTACTTAGTTCGAAAACAAGAGCTCCTGTGATAAAAAGTCATCTTGTGCACTGGAGATGTTCTTTAAAACTTGAGAACCTTGAAAATTGAACTCGACGAAATCCAGATGTTACAATAAAAGAACAAGATTGGAGGGGTGGGCCGAGGAAGGGTTGTTATCGAGGCTTCCCAAAATAACAGGCAAAGCCACCAAATCGACTGAAGTGAACACATTTTTGCATAACAAGGGTTAGAGTGATCTATTTATTTTAAATTAGTATCATATATAGAACAGACATACTCAGTGATTGTTTTTGGTTCGGCCTACAAGCCTACTAGACTTAGAATGTAAAGTGTTCTAAATATGAAAAATTGTTTTAATGATATATCTCGCTTTGGTTCTAAATACAATTAGTTGTATATTTCGGTGACCAAGCCTGTTATATTAAGAAAATAATCTCGGTTGTTATTGAGGAATTTGAGAAGTTCCTAAAAACAACTACAAGCATTAAAAGTACTTAACATATATCTTTGGAACTATGATTGTACGAAATAAAATGTAATTTTTAAAAATGTTCTTAGAAGGTCTGTGAGGACTTCCTTGTCTTCTCAGCAATATTACCGCACTTACTTTGTCAGATTCGTATGTGTCTCAATATTCGTTGATTTTAATGTATTTGGGTTGCAAATTGCAGAACCATTCTATGCAATAATTTAAATACTTTTAAAAACCCTACCGATAACTTCCTTCTTGAATACTTTATTTTACTTCCGTGCCGATAATTTTCTTCTATAAATTTATACAATCTTAAAGTTTATCAACAACATAATTATCATTTTGTTTTCAACAGAGCGTATTTTGGGGCCCCCGCAAGCATGGAGTTTAACGATGCTTTTTTTTTTTATCGCACTGCGCAATCTGCAAGCCATTTCCAAAACAGCCAAAAATAACATCGCGTACCAAAAAGCTTGTGGAGGTAGATTGTCTAGTCCTGGTTCACCCCCAGACTAGATCTAGATTCTCCAAAAAAGCCTTACTCTACAGCTTGTTGTAGATCCATTCCACACCATAGCATCACGGCAGTAGCAGCAGCAACAGCAGCAGCAGCAACAACATCTGGCCGAGGCATGTGGAGCGTCATGATTACAAGAGCGGGAGCTATCTGATAATTATGCGAATTATTAGATGATGAGACGAAGCTGCTGTTTACAGCAATGTTCACCCCACATGTTGGTGACTTGGTTTACGCTTGTTTTCACCTTAGATAGAGCGAGCAGTGCAGCTTGTGCGGCTCTGATTACAGTTTTCAATGCTCTCAGCTTGCAAGGTAGACCACAGAAAAATACCATACAGAATTA
The DNA here is from genome assembly GCA_003991915.1 of Elysia chlorotica. Taxonomy (NCBI): domain Eukaryota; kingdom Metazoa; phylum Mollusca; class Gastropoda; family Plakobranchidae; genus Elysia; species Elysia chlorotica. The sequence goes on along the minus strand of RQTK01000548.1, from coordinate 300,942 downwards.
CAACTCACTTAAACTGAAAGCACAAACCAATGCCGAAACCGCAATAGTTATGGCCTTTTGTAAAATTATGTGCAGGGCAGACTACAGAAAAGACAGTATAGACGGTTGCGATATGCCAGAGATGTCCCTCTCATTAATTCTTTTCCACAGACGGCGCAGAGTGACCTCTCTTTGATAAGTATACGTCAAACTAATGCAATGCTAAGACCGCCATTTTATTTTTGAAAAAGCTCACAGATAACGGTTATATGCAGGGATTGGCATCATAAAAAATGCCATACAAAATCGCAAATCAGGAACACTGAAAAAAATCACAAAGCCAATGCCTAAACAACCTTTTTATTTTCGTTCGTTAAATTTTTTCTGAAGACAGTCAGAACTCAGAGCTTGGAATTGTGTTCAGGGTAACAAACAGAGCCATAAATCACATAGATTTACTCTTTAATCACAAAGACCAATACCGTCATTTTATTATGTTTCCGGTTTCAGCTCACAGCTCTCAGCTCAAGGATATGTTCAGGGAAGACCACAGAAAAAATACCATACAGAATTACATCTCACTTACACTGAAATCACAAACCAATGCCGATACCAATGCCATAATACAAATGTTTTTTCTGTGAATGCACCTGGTGTCCAGTACCCACACCTCTCAGATCAAAGTTCATGGTTATGTGAAGGGTAGACCACATAAACATAATATACAAAATCAATGCTGACGAACATTGAAATCACAAAACCAACGCCGAGATTGCCATTTTATTTTGTTTCTGATTTGAGCTCACAGCTCATAGATCACAGCAGGAATTACCACAGAAAAATATCACACAGAACCACAACTGACATACATTGAAATTACAAAACCAGACCGAGACCGCCATGATAGTTGTTTCCTATTTCAGCTCACTGATCACAGATCAGGCCTGAGGGTTATGTGCTGGATAGACCAGCAGAAAGGCACTAAACATAACGCTAACTTACATTATTACTTTAGTATTACACTATTACAGAAATAGCTTGCTGAATCCACGCGTGCCTCTGCGCTTGTAATAAAAAGCGCAAGGATGTGTTGGGTGTTCGCAACCAGCACAAATAAATATAGAGTTATTTTTAAAAAAGGAAAGGAAGTCCAAAATACTTCTAAAAATTTCTCGCCTTTTTCAATTTGGGGAACGTCCACAAATGGCGTTGGGGGTTGAAAGGGGTTTTAACAAAATTATCTGTTTGTTTGTTTTTGTCACTATATTTTTAGAACCCCCAGCTTAATTTTACTCACTCTCCCTACATAACCTGATGTTTGCCACATTCTTGAGAGAACTAGAGAGTTTTTAATACCAAAGCATGAGCTGTCAATCGTCAAAAATACAGAACTGACCAATAACATAGGACTGAGGAGTTCCATGTACTAGAAAAAAGATTTATTCATGCAAAACATATGAGACTTAAAGACAATAAATAAAGGGAAGATCAACACAGTCACACCTCTCAACTTAGGAGCAGGAAAATTCAACACAGAGTTGCAAAAATCCACCAATTTACTTCGAAATCGTATACATCGTATACATGTATATGCGTGGGTTTGGCGATCGCTCTAGCTATGAAACATCCCTATATATAATAATACAGACTGGTAGTCGAAAGTGCATCGTCGCGGTAGCTTAAAATTCGTCGTAAGAATATTATAATTTTGAGAATCAGAAAGTTTAAGACGAGTCGTAAGCTACCACGACGTTTTACTTAAGGTACTGGGGCTAGAAAGTCACGACGCGTTGAGAGAGGACCAACAGGAATGAATAACAAAAACATCTGCCGGAAGGAAACGCACCTTACGCGTCGATGTTGGTGCACTGTGCACATGCACGAAAGGACAATGTTGAACATACATCCTGTATGGCGGATCAGGAGAGAAAACATGAAACAAACGGAGAAAAAACGAAGATAGTGGAGGTAGAGAGGGTGGGAAAGGGGAGTCAGTTTGAGTTTGAGTTTGTTGCTTAGCGTCCAACTTCAACACTATAAAGATTATATTGTAGATGGCCCCCAAAACTAACGTCTGACAATTTTACATGTTTGCTGTAACACTAAACATATGTTAACATTTTTACATGTAGTTCTAAAATTGAAGCCAGCAGGTTGCACACAGCTTGGATAGAATTTACAATGATCCTATAGATTTGGACCTAAAGCTAAGGATATTCTCGTAATTAGTTTAAAAAAAAAAAAAAAAAACTAGTCCAAGGTTTCAATTTACTTACTACCCCTTTTGTCATATTAAATACAACGTCGTGGAAAGTTAATGAACTCGTCTTAAGATTTGCGAACAAGAAATCTCACGAAGAGTTGAATGCTAGCGAATCGTACTCACGGCCTCTTGTTGCAATAATGATATTTACAGATCAGTCAAGGCAGAGGAGGCTGACAACAGTTGAGTGAGTGGACCGTATGCATCAAGCCCTAAACTAGCAGCACCAATTGCCTAAATGTATCATCTTTCTTTCACCCAATTTTGTTAGCACATTCGTCAGTCGGCTAAGAGAAAATAAATTATAGACCTTAACTAACTGGGCTACCAATCGTGCTTGTAAAGAGGTCAAAGATCTTAAGTCAAGTAATGTCAAATTGAAGCCATATTAAGATCATGATGACAAACGTATTAGAATGATAAATTTAGTTATCGGTATCATTATTGCCAGACTATTGAAATTACCACTCAAGTTAGTAGGACAACGATACCATCTCCCACCGCGTTTGAAACACTCTGTCAATCTATGTCTGTCTGTCTGTTTGTCTGTGTGAGTTTAGTTGGTTTAACTCTCAACATCAGCACTATATAGGCTATATTGTGAACGAACCCCAAGACTGACGTCTGACAAGTTTATGTGCTGCCACACACAAGACAGTGTGGGAATGCCATAATCCCTGTTTCAGCCAGTCACATTAAACCGACACCGACCCAACCAGTAGGAAGCGAAATCGCCAGGATTCGAGCCTGAACCTTTCGCGTCGGAAGCCGATGTTCTACCAAGTTGTGTCCAACCTGCTGCCTTCAATTTTAGAACTACGTGCAAAATCTTAACATATGTTTAGTGCTAAAGCAAACATGTAAATTGCCAGACGTTAGTTTTGGCGCCCATCCACAATATAATCTTTATAGTGTTGAAGTTGGACGCTAAGCAACAAACTCAAATTCAAACTGACTCCCCTTTCCCACCCTCTCTACCTCCACTATCTTCGTTTTTTCTCCGTTTGTTTCATGTTTTTTTCTCCTGCTCCGCCATACAGGATGTATGTCCTGAGAGTTGAAAGTCACGACGCGTTGAGCGAGGACCAACAGGAATGAATAACAAAAACATCTGCCGGAAGGAAACGCACCTTACGCGTCGAGGTTTTGGTGCTTTGTGCACATGCACGAAAGGACAATGTTGGACATACATCCTGTATGGCGGAGCAGGAGAAAAAAACATGAAACAAACGGAGAAAAAACGAAGATAGTGGAGGTAGAGAGGGTGGGAAAGGGGAGTCAGTTTGAATTTGAGTTTGTTGCTTAGCGTCCAACTTCAACACTATAAAGATTATATTGTGGATGGGCGCCAAAACTAACGTCTGGCAATTTACATGTTTGCTTTAGCACTAAACATATGTTAAGATTTTGCACGTAGTTCTAAAATTGAAGGCAGCAGGTTGGACACAACTTGGTAGAACATCGGCTTCCGACGCGAAAGGTTCAGGCTCGAATCCTGGCGATTTCGCTTCCTACTGGTTGGGTCGGTGTCGGTTTAATGTGACTGGCTGAAACAGGGATTATGGCATTCCCACACTGTCTTGTGTGTGGCAGCACATAAACTTGTCAGACGTCAGTCTTGGGGTTCGTTCACAATATAGCCTATATAGTGCTGATGTTGAGAGTTAAACCAACTAAACTCACTCAACTCTCTGGCGTCTCTCCCCCTCTCTGTCGTCTCTGTCGTCTCTCTCTTTCTCTCTCTCTCTCTCTCTCTCTCTCTCTCTCTCTCTCTCTCTCTCTCTCTCTCTCTCTCTCTTTCACCCTATCTCTCGCGAGCACACCAATATGTTGATTACATTAATTTGTTGTGACGTTACATGCAATTAAGATCGATACTGATTGTCTAACCAAAACAATTACGCCCAGACTACTCGTAAATGGAATGTTGTCGCGCTTTGAATTCTACATGAACTGTCATCCTAAATTCTTTGATGGTCCACAGTATAGTATAATAGATCATTTCATCCTACATAGTGACAACTCCCATGTTGTTGTTGTTGTTGTTGTTGCTGTATGTTGTTGTTGTTTGTTTGTTTTTTAAACAATGCAGTTCTCTCTTCGTGTGTGATTACCAATTGAACAATAGTTCCACGAATGTTTGTTGTTATTTTAATTTCATTTTACAATAAAGTTTAACATAATGCAATTATTTTTTATTTAAAATCAGGGGAAATTGGACTTATATAACTGACCATTCATAGTTTTAATTGTATCAAGAAGGTGGTTATGACCATTCTTTCCAACGATCTTTTCATTTTTTTTTTTTAAATCGGCTGTGGCAACCATGCAAATAACCGTGTTCCAAGGTGTGCGGCTGTTTTATTTGAGATCTAAAAAAAAAAAGCTCCTCATCCAATAAATATATTAAAATATAATATAATATAATTATTTCAAATTTGTTTTTGTTTTGATTGTTTCATTTACAACTTTTTCGTACATGTCAATTATCATGTTATATAAATTTATATAGCAGGGTGGGGGAGGGGAGGGGATCAACTAGCGCAATCAATAGAGCGATCATCACCCAATCGACAAGTCCGTAGCTCAAAACCCACGATCGTCAATTTTGTTTGTCGGATTTAGCACCCTACTGGATGGGTAACCGTTGGTGTCAGTAAACTATGATATGATTGGCTGAGACAAAGTCATGATACCCTGTACTGTCTCATGTGTGGCAGTGCATAAAAGTGTCAGACGTTACACTTGGGACCCGTCGCCTTAAGGGATTCTCCTAGATAACATAGGAGACGTAAAACTAGGCAATAGATTCTCTCATCCAAAGATTAAATAATATACCAATTATGCATTATGTTGACACCCTCTTATCCCCAAATTGTTCAGAGTATACCAATCATGCATACTTCGACACCCTTTCACTCCAAATTGCTCAGAACATACCAATCACGCATATTTTGACACCCCGTCTATCCCTATTAAAACACCCTACATTGTTCAGTAACCCCCCTGGTCTATACCGCGGCTTTACCCGTTTACCGTGGCCCTCCCATGTCCTAAGTTGAACCCACTTGGTCTCACTAGCGTTCCTCGCATGGTAGTCCGACTCTCGCTCAGCAGTCAGCATGCACCGCCCGTCGCGCTTCACGCTAAATCTGATACTATCCCTCAGTAAGCCTAAACAGCAATAAAAAGGTAAAGCGCGGGGCTGTCAAGCCGGTGTAGATCTAGATCTAGATCTAGCTAGCTGCCTATATCTCTCTATCACCGCGGAGGCTTCGACACAAGTCGAGTTGTTGAGCAAGACCGTTGCTGATGGCTGATCTTGATTAGAGCATCAGCGGGGTCTACAGTTCCTAAAGATATTGCGATAATGGCTTTCACGTTGGAAACGAAGACGATAGGTAAGGAAATTTGAACTGGCGTCCAACCATAGTTTTATCCTAGGTTTACGGAGCAAGTGAGCGATCAGAAAACCCTATACCTAAAGGGTATTACTACGTCATCCGTCGTCAATTCTGGCCGTGTTGATCGCAAAACCTGTATAGTTAACGCCAACTCTCTGAGTTGGAGTCTCTCTCTCCCTCTCTCACACACAGCGCGAGCAGACAGCCCGACAATCGACACTCGGCACCTTCCCTCCTCTTGGCTTTCGGTTTCGCCTTTCGCGAAATCGGCAAAAAGGCCTAAGCCGACGGATCGTGTTGAGATTATTGTCGCTGTCTTTAGATCCGAGATATCATCGCTACATATCCCACCTGCTGTTAGCGGAGTCTCCACAGGAGACCTGACACCGTGACACGATACAATCATGGTCTCACACAGATGCTGTGCCAATGTCGGTGCCGGACAGATGTGCCGGGCGATTTAACTCCACGAACATTGACGTCTCATAAGTTTGGTGCATGTGCATTTTATTGTCATTTTGCACATTGACTGTCAAATAAATGCCTATCACTCCACTGCGGATGAGGATTTCTGATTTCTGATACAGTGATAGACAGATTTGTCGCATTCTGTAGGAATAATAGGCATATGTGTTACTCTCTCTTGTTACATGCATAACTTTTTAAACCTTAAGAATTTCAAGTTTTAAGATAGATAAACAAGACTAACAAGTCTGAAAACGTGTCATTTATAATGTGAGACAATCTTTTATGACTATAATTATTAATATCTAATACCTGATCATTACTTTGCGGATCAAATCATTGTATAACGTGAGTGCATTCTTTGCACATTCCACACTGACACTTGAATCATTAAATTCCTCTCGCTAAAACGTGCGATTAAGCAGGTGTTGATTGTTAACTAGTTTCCTGTTGACACAATTACAACCTGTGCTGGTCTCCTGAAATTTAAAACAACAATAGCTTGAATGTCTTAACATGCACTGATGCAATGATTGTACAGTCAGTGCTAAATTGTGTGTGTTAAGTATTTTATTTTATTCCATAATGTTACTTTATTGATATAATTATTACTATAAATTTTTATGACAAAAAATTGACACGTGTAAAAGACTTAGTGTATGTGGTTTGGAGAAGAAAAAAAAACATCTGTCACAAGAAATTCATAAAAGGATATTATTTCATTGCAATAGGAGAGAGAATCATTGACCCTGTGTCAATCATGATCGCGAAGAAGTCTCACAGGTAAGTCAAACAACCTGTTACTTTAATTAGTGAAATCACGGTAGCGTTTGATATCAATTTCAAATTGGTAAAAGTTAATTTTCGACATAAATTTCGATGTCAAAACCAGATTGATGCTAACAGTCTTTTTACGACTATCATTTGTATAATATAAGTGATGCGGTGACAATAATCTTGTTAAATAATCAATTATTTTTTGTCAAGTTATGGATATTATTATTATTATTATTATTATTATTATTATTATTATTATTATTATTATTATTATTATTATCATTATCATTATCATTATTATCATGTAATAATTACATTATTATTACATGTATTTTTTACATCATCATCACTATAACTATCGTATTCGTCGTTATAATCGCAGTTATGATTTTCGTAGTAAAGGAAAAGGTTGAAATAGATAAAGGTAAAAATTGTTGTTTTTTTTTTTTTGTTAGATTCAATTATTCGATTTCAAAATAGAATAATAAATGAGTAGACATGCAATGTGGTAGTTAAGGTAGGTAGCAGAATAATATTTATGGAAGAAGATAGACAGCACGAACTGACCAATCGAGATAACTTTATTATTAAACGGTAAATTACGCCAATGCCTTTTAATGTTAAATTGAGAGATTGTCTGGAGGTTACATTTCTATATCTTCTATTTGCAATGAAACAAAGTTATATTAGAATTTCGTTCAACTTTTTAGGAGATTACTAAAAGAACTTAAAATGTTTCACAATTTTTTGCTTCTTCGTTTTCAAACGACGGATCCAATGATTGTAGGGTTTAGCATTAACACGTCTATGTTATTTGACTCCATAACAGAATACTACATAGTCATGTATAAGCTTTATGTGAAAGTTTATGTATTAAAGATATGTTTAATCATGTAGAGGAGAAGAGTAGAGTTCTGGTGGTATAAATCGTGTTCTCTTTGAGTGGCAATAGAATTTGGCACCCCTGCATTTACAAGTCGAGCGTTCTTATCCCACAGAGAGCGCAATCATTGTTAGTCCATTTTTACTAAGACTAAGAACCTAATTCTAACGATTGTGGAAAATTACCTTTAAAAAATCCAAATATACTTAGAGTTTATTTCAGCAGCATGAGAAGACCGTTGTTATCTTTGTTATTTTAAAATGTTTAAAGTCATAAAGTTATCTCGCTTATGTCAACGAGCAATCGTAAAACACGGTTCCTTTACTAGAGATTTTTAT
>RQTK01000548.1:262995-291434 GCA_003991915.1 Elysia chlorotica | reverse complement strand
CTCTCTCTCTCTCTCTCTCTCTCTCACTCTCTCTCTCTCTTTCTCTCATGCTCACCTTTATGTGTGTGTCCCCTATCTTTGACTACCTTTCTCCTCAAATATCATTTATAAGATTTAGAATTAAATCTGTCATTTAAAACTATAAACCAAATGATAGCAATACTTGTTACAATAAACAAAAGCCAGCACACGTTTTAAACTAAGAAACTTACTACGAAGTTAAAAGCAGTGTGAGAAGAAGGTTTACATTATATTATTATGCGTTTGTTCTGAACTATATATGTGTCAGTAAACATAGCCTGCACACTTTTTTAACAAAGTAAGATACGACGAAGTTAGACGCATCGTGGGAAGAAAAATTATATATTATGCGGTTGTTCTGTCCAATTAATTAGACATCTTAATAATATTGATGTCTCCGCCTGCTTGAGTAATAATCAGTTGCATGGTGATAAATTCATTCTGATTTGTATACGCCGCCTCTCCTAAAACACCAATTAAACACCTAACCGATCAAAACATTAGCATGTCTTGATTACACTATAACCCACCGAAGTAATACTCTGTTAGTGACTATGTGCTCGGATGTTATGTCTTATGCCGCTTTTTTATGCCAATTTGACATCATAGTGTCTCCATCGTCTTAGATCCTGTCGGTCTTTTTATCTTTTTGTCTGTGAATGTTTGCGATCATGTCTGCCAATATGTCTACTTTTTACGGTGCGTTCATGAGGCCGCATACCGGACCTGCCTTTCTATTTTCGGGAATTCTAATTTCATCTTTTGTTTCTTTGTCTCAATTATTATATCACTAATTGCCATCCTTTATTTTACTCTCTTTTTCCTGCTTTGTTTGTTTCAAGGTCAACATTTCTTTATAGGATTTTCATAATTATTGGAGATTGTAACCAAAAAGTAACAAATTTAATTTATTTTGTAAGGCTGTTCCTATTCTACTCTTTAACACTGTCGGTCTTTCTCTTTGTCACGCTCTCTTTCTTTTTTTTTATTTTAACTGTCTTAATTGTTCTCGCTTTCTCTATGTCATGTTCTCTGTATTTCTTTCTCGCCTTCATGTAAGAGGATCAAAGCCAAAAATATCTACAACCCAGTAGTATAATGTTTAATCTTGTTTGTAAAATACCAACGAATCGGAGTATTTAAGAGATGAGGTTGAGCATTATACATTATCCAACTTCGATAACTTTTTTTTTTTTTAAAGCGTTAGTTGGGTATTTTGCTTTCTTTAGAATATTTTTTATAACGATTTTCCGTTTAGATGTGAGCGGGTGACAGATTTGTCTAATTTTTTGTTAGTTTGTAAACTTCGTAATTCTTTTATTTTTTTTTTAGTTTACAAACGAACAAAAAATTAGACAAATCTGTCACCCGCTCACATATAAAATACATCTTTATAAAACATTAGTGAAGTCACCAGTTTTTTTTTTTCCATCTATAAGGCGAACTGGATACCAGAACCCACTTCGATTGTATTCCTTTTATTAAATTGGTACTTTTCTTTTCTTTTTTTTTTATTGCTCATACAGATAAATGTGATACATGTATATGATTCGCCTATTATTCACAATGGCTTGTCGGTGCATTGATATCGTATTTTTTTTTCTTCGAATTCATATTCAATTTCTCAGAAACTATAGACCTACAGAGCTATCGTTTGACTTTCGTGTAAAGTTAAAAAAAAAATTATGAATCTGCATAGAGGGAAATTCACAGGAAGTAAAACGAATGCATCGTATATTTCGAATGCACTATATGAGATTTTTTTTGTGCCACATTGATTTCGTCAAGGTTCGATTGAACTAAACATTATTTGAAGACTAAAAAATTGTTTTGATCCTCCAATATTTTGAGCGTGTGAGTTTTTGAATTTAAACTTCCCCTCAGTTCCCCGAGGGATAGGCGCGGTTCAAAGAAGGCGAACCATAATAAACATTTTGGCAAGAGAAGACTTAATGCAGTGTGTGTGGCAGAGATTTGTTTATTTTTCATTATCAAATGAACGCTAATAATAGGGGTAGTTTAAGGAGAGGAATGATCAAAAGATTAAAGAAAAGGAGTTGGTGGATACAGGAAGATCAGGAGAAGAAGGGTGGCGTTAGTAATGTTGTTGGTGTTGGTGTTGTTAGTAATAGTAGTAGTCGTAGTAGAATAGTAGTAGTAGTAGTAGTAGTAGTAGTAGTAGTAGTAGTAGTAGTAGTAGTAGTAGTAGTAGTAGTAGTAGTAGTAGTAGTAGTAGTAGTAGTAGTAGTAGTAGTAGTAGTAGTAGTAGTAGTAGCAGCAGCAGCAGATGCAGCAGTAATAGTAGTAGTAAACCGATAGTAACCGTATCAACAGTTGCACCAGCTCTTCTTTTTTATGAAACTGAACTTAGTAGCAACGGTTATACAAACATCAACCAGTCACAAAACGAGAACTATCAGATCAAATTCCATCGCACCCAGGCAGAAAGCTTTTCTCTCCTTAGTCTTGGTAAAAGTATCTAGAAGAAAATGGTTTTCTCAAGTATCACTCCGTATCAAACACTGGCGAAACGGAGGGGAAGGTAAGCATAGAGCTTGTCGCAGGAGAAAATACTTCTCAAGGGCCAAATTAAGCCTCTCTCGACCTCTCTTACATTGAGATCTGAGTTTCCTGAGGTGTTACTCTCCTATTTCTCTCAGCTCTGCGAGCTTTTCACATGTGGAATGCATTGGACGCGTTTGGTCAGTTCAAGAGCGCTCGGTTCAGATCTTCTAGCGGGAAAGACCAGTTGGTTTTGCTTCACTGCGCCGAAGGTGTTGAAGTGGAAAAAAATTACAGCCGCCTCCACCCCAAGTTATACCTCTATCCTTTGTTAAAAGAATAAATACAGAGAATACGGAAATACTTCATTTCCTCCTAGCATACTATTTTATATCTTTCACACCCCCTGACCTTGTGGCTTCAAGTTCTTACTCTTTTTTTTTCTCCTTGCGTCTATTTTCTTATAGACTGTTAGCTGAAACAAAGTTCCTAGTTTTATAGTAATAACAAACTATGTCGATTCGCGGGTTTTTTCCCCTTTAAACAAGCTTCTGTATAATTTTTCCCCTGGTAGAATTGACTATTGTTTCGTATTTTCATTTTTTTATTACCTGTTCGATTTTTTATACTTTATTATCATCCATTCTTAATTTTGGTCAACGTTTAATTAAGTTTATTCCTCTAGTTTTCTTCCCCATCCCCTCTTCTCTCTCTCTCTCTCTCTCTCTCTCTCTCTCTCTCTCTCTCTCTCTCTCTCTCTTTTCCCTCAATTATTCTTGAAAGCCTAACCATACGAGGTACTCTCAACTCAAATCAGCTCTGCCCTGTAGCTTAACTATCACTAACATATGAAATGTACATGGTTGTATATATTTAAGTTCAAGCTCTTGTCAATTTATCCCCGTGTATGATCCCTCAGGGGAACCTAGGAGACGCTCTCTCTCTCTCTGCTCCTCTCTCTCTCTCTCTCTCTCTCTCTCTCTCTCTCTCTCTCTCTTTCTCTCCTTCTCTCTCTCCGGATCCCTAGAGACTCTTGCCAGTTCCTCGATTTTCTGGACGGTGTGTCCACTTGAGCAAGCAGTAGATATGACCGTACCTGCTACTGACTTACTAAGCACCCTGCCTACCTAGTGCCTAGTGCCTGCTCCTCCAGTAGCCCCGATCTCCCAAAGTCCAAATCCTAGGGCCGTAAGTACAACATCCCTGTAGCTTACAACTCGACATAAGCCTTGTTATTCCGAACAGAAGTATATCTTAAGACGAGTCGTAAACTTAGCACAGTGTTGTACTTACGACACCTTTTTCAACGTCCCTTGTAGTGTACTGCTCAGAGAAGGAGTCCTGCCCAATTAACACCGCGAGAGCAGTGAGAAAGTGCTCTTGTACTGCTAGTGAGGCGTGGAGAACAGGCTGTTGCCTCTACAGTTTGGACTGGACAAAGAGGGAAGATAGAAAGAGAGTAAGGGAGCGAGAGGGAGAAACATACAGGCATAGACAGACAGGCAGACAAATAAACAGAGATAGGCAGACAGACAGACAAACAGACAGGCAGCAAACAAAAATATGAGGGAGGTCAAGAAAGCCGGGGAGAAGAAGAAATCTTAGAGAGAGAGAGAGAGAGAGAGAGAGAGAGAGAGAGAGAGAGAGACAGAGAGAGAGAGGGGGGAGAGAGAGAGAGGGAGAGAGAGAGAGAAGGAGAGAGAAAATGAGGGGCCCAGAAACTACTTGGCCTTACAAAATAAAGTAACTATAATACTTTTTGGTTACAATATCTGATAGGTTCAATTAGTTTAAGTTCATTAGTTTTATTCACAACAGTTACTACTTTGGTCACATAAGCACCAATAATTATGTAAACACACTTCATAATATATATACAACTTTATCACACATTCTTGTCGCCTCAAAGAGCCATTTCGATTCACTATGTTCTTTGTTACATCATGTGAGTATTTTGTTTCAGTTAGTTTTGTTTTTCTCATGCCTGCGATTAAAAGGCCTTTATATTAAGATGCTTACTAATCTATGCAGTTTCCCAACCACGCTCAGCACGCGAAAGAAATGTATTTGAGACTAACAAAGCAATGCTTCCGGACAAAATGCACTATTCTCTCTCTAATTAAAAAAAACTAGTCTCATCACGACATAAATGTTACCAAAATTAGCATCGTTGAAAAACAACACCAAATGGTTTCCTTTTTAAAGATTTTATCCGTCAAATCTTGAAAGAAAAAAAATCTTATCTAAACCCACGTCTGTAGTCTCGAGGACTTCCCTCTATGTCTTCATTTAAAATTCGTTCCTATCTAAGTGTGTTATCTTTTTCGCCTACACACCCTCGTGCTTATTCTTCTTCTCAGCCGTACTTAATCAACTTTTGTTTATTTCGCTGAGATTAGAAGTTAGATACTACATAGTAATGAAGGTTAAACAATGCACTTAATTATGAAGGATTGAACTTTTATTTAATCTCTTTCCTGTAACAGTCATCAGCAAAAAGCAGTGAGACTTTGTTCTTATCTCATCTGTTTAATCTTTAAGCTTCTTCTCAATGTATACAACGTACCTTGTGGTTATCATTAATTTCCTCTCCTAAACTTTCCTTGTCTTGGGATCACAGGTTGTATTTTTCCTTGTACAATTAACAACAATCTTCTTAGTGCTATTTTGGCAACTTTGAAAAATGATACTCTTAGTATGTTACCATTTAACTATGAAAGTAATACTGTTATCTTTGTTTTTCTGGAAGAATTCCATATGGAAACGAAAGATCCAATTTTTCACATTGGCTCAACTTTGGTTAGCACTCTGTCTTGTCAATAAATTTCCCTGAGTTATTGTCTTCTTCTGTAACCCTCTATGTTGATATGAATTTATTCATTGTCTCCTCCTGTCTGTTGTATTTAATTGAAGGCATGGCCAAATACATTGGGCTGGGGTAAAAAAAAAAAAAAAAAACTTTTTTGCATTGAAACAGGACAAATGAGGGAGTTAGGAGAAACAAAGGCTTTGGTTTTTCAAGACCTATAGACAGAGAGTAAAGTATATAGGCTAATTATAAAGATACGTAAAACTAAAAAAAATAGAGCGAAACAGCAATAACAACCCAGAAGGCCATACACAATAAAATAAGAGAAAATTCAAAACCATCAAAATAATGCTAAAAACAACCTCGCATTATTTTGAAGATAACACCAATGAAACTCAGAGCATAGTGAATCCACAGGCGCATGTCAATGTTCAATGTCCAGATTTGAAATGACCGAAGAGAGATAAGCCGGCCAATTTTACATTGTCCACTCTGTGACCAGAGAACTCAGAGATCCCTACAAGTTGATATTGAGAGGGGATGATCTAGGCTGGCAGAAAAGGTGAAGATCGAGCCCTCTGTGTTGGACCTGGGTTCTCCAAGTTGGCATGTGACATGAAGAGGTCTGAGCCGGGACCCTCAGCTACAGGTGCTAGTGCTATTCTAGTGTTTATAGGGTTTGGTGGCTTCGACATTCTTTTTGAAATGTTTTAAAATATCTGAGTCGATTGCTTCTCTGTCACCTCAAAAAATCAAGTAATACTTTGTCTTATGGCTCGATGTCCATTATAAATTAACAATATGGCCTTGTCAGCTGGCATATAGTGTGCCTGTGCCTATAATCTATAAACCCAAAGTCCATGTTCTAAAACTCAATATCTGCTGATGAAACAGAAGAATGTGGGATAAGAACTCAGAGCACGATTCGAGCGTTTATAGCTAGACGTGATAAGAAGGCTCTTCAAATAACCACTTCACGTTTTCCATTCTCTTTGTATTTGTCCTCAATGAACCCCTTGAACAAGAAGTCCCGAATAGAGAAAAATAGTTTTATCATTTTGTTCTAGGACCAGTCCTATCTCGAAATAGCAGCAAAACTTTACAGGAAACAATAACAGTAGCAAAAACTGCTTTTCCATTTGTTGTATTTACGAGCGGCAGCGGAAGCAGCAGCAGCAGCAGTACTAGTACTCTAGTAATTGAAGTAGTAGTAGTAGTAGTAGTAGTAGTAGTAGTAGTAGTAGTAGTAGTAGTAGTAGTAGTAGTAGTAGTAGTAGTAGTAGTAGTAGTAGTAGTAGTAGTAGTAGTAGTAGTAGTAGTAGTAGTAGTAGTAGTAGTAGTAGTAGTAGTAGTAGTAGTAGTAGTAGCAGGAGCAGCAGCAGCAGCAACAACAAAAGTAGTAGATACAGCAGTGGTATTGAGGGTTCCACTGAGTAGGATGGTTAGTGTAGTCGAATCACTTGGTCAGAGACTGTACCTATAATTAATATTGCAACGATACTAATTAAGCGTTTAGCGCTAAGACAGCAGCCACGCCCATTGTTAGGGGTAAGGGGAACATTTGGGCAACATTTCGTGTGGGCTTTTTTTATTTGGTAATTTGTTTCATATTCATTATAAAGTTTTTATAACAAAAAATACTGTGGAAACTGTTAACAAAAGCATCAGTATGTTCACCTACCTGTCATGTTGACCCATTCATCTAACTGGCTCTGCATTTTTGTTTATCGTTTCTACCTATCATTATTATAAAACCCTTTATCTGTCTCTATATCAATCAAGTATGGAGTGGTTCAAACTGTCCCAAATGAAGTTCTTGACCCATGATTCTATCTTTGATATATAATTTTTGTGTGGGTGGTTATAAGTATTGTTTCTTTTTTCTTTTGTTTCGTTTGTTGTTGGCCGTCTGTTTTTAGCCAAAAGATTGGCTGCATGGGCAGTACACTTTTGTCAAGCTTTTTGCACTGGTTAATTAGTACGTGGAGCAGATAAAACAAGTGCAGTGGGGAAAGGCTTTCCCTTGGATTAAAAAAGGCATATTGCAGCAATGCAAAACTTCCATAGTTATCGAATTACAAAGCCAGTTTCCGTTTGCTCTGTTTTGTTTTGTTTTATTCTTTGTTTGGTGTTGTGTTTTTTTAATTGTTTTTTATTCCGTTTCCTATTGCTAGCGTGGTTGGGATTTTTGTGCGTGGCTTAACTGTTTGGGTTGTTTGTACAGACATGAGAGGCTCACAGAATGTATAGAAAATCGTTTGATAATTTTTTTTTTAAATTCTGATAGGTCATGAGTTTTTAATTATTATCTTTTTTTAATTTTAAACCACAAAGACACAATTTTTAGGTTAATTGTACCAAATTCTTGTAATAAACAGTCGGCAATAAACAGAGTGGCAAGATTTCTTTCTTTTATATATAAAAACGTAAACCAGTGATATTTAAACAATGGTGCGCCGTGCAATTCAAATATTCTTAAGTCTTTCTTCATTGCCTTATGTTTTTTAGATGCAAGCGTAAGGAAGTTCAAAATGTCATGGACCGTGTGGAAATGAATGCAATTTTATCACGGTTTAATTTGCGGGTCGGAGCCCTTATAGTATTCTAAACACGTAATTGTGTGATGCCAACTTAACAAAACAGTTCAAGTGTGAAATTTTAACCCAAAAAAATGTAAGAAGATGTATAAAACATACTTTTTTATGCATACGGTAGGAAACTCTGCGTAATTGTGTCCCCTTTAACTGCAGTTCTATAGACAGCTTCTTTCTGTGCCGCCAGGAGACCCAAAGCGTTACGTTTTTTTACGGTAATTTCCATCACAAGGAGTATTGTGTGGGAAAGCGCAACTGTGAATCAATTAAAATAACAGCTCTGAATGATATGCGTGTTCAAAGAGGCGGGTGTTATTTCTATGGTGTTCATTTTCTTGTTGTTTGAAGAGGGGAGAGAGAGAAAGAGAGAGAGAGAGAGAGAGAGAGAGAGAGAGAGAGAGGGCGGAGAGAGAGGACCCTCTCGTTTAAACATCTGCAGCTTGAATGCAGGAACATACTACGAACGCACTTGGGTTCGAATCCTGGCAGAACCCTTTACAAGTTTTAATCTTGTCTTTCTTTTAAGTCAGGTGATAGTGATAAAATAGATGTATACAAAACAAAATAGTTATTATTATATCATTAATAGCTTATGTGCAAAAACACTTATGCCTCAATGTCTGGGAAAAAAAGGAAAATTAAAAGAAAAAAGGTCTTAATGATATTGATTGAGGCAAAAGTCTCCAAAACACGTTTTATATTAAAATAACTTTTCATGAGTGTTATCAAAATACCGCCTTCAATACAATCATGCATAAACGTGTTTTAATAAAAATGTGTATTGTAAAAAGATAATATATTGGTAGGCTGAGAATATCAAAAGTCAATACATGTATGGTGTTTAAAGTAAACTTAAGAGGGCAAGGAGGGCAAGGAGGGGAGCGAAATTAAAATAATTTAATATGAATAAAAAATTAAATAAAAATTGTACCTTCTGTACCATTCACGATTAGCTAGAACAGATATTAAATTAGGCATGAATGCCCTTTCCAAAAATTTCATATGGGGCCCTCCACAACTTGCTTTTCTTTTTCTCCCAGGCCTATTATTTCTTTTCAGGGCTTCCATTTTTCTCATGGTTTTCTCGCCGAATGGGGCAAGCATTATGGTCAATTGTGGGGAACGCCTCGTCTATATACATCGCCCGCTCCCCGCGTCTCGCATCATTCAATTTCTATTCTCTCCGTCACATCCCGCCTTTTCCTCCGTTTTCGTGCTTTGCGAAGGCACATACATCCATACAACACGCAAACCGCAATCTAAACAGACCTGAATGTACAGAGTACTGCGACAGTCCTGTGGCCCTGCCAATAACCAGCCGGAAAATGTTGTTGGGAAATATTTTGAAAGAGCTTTTGTGGTGTTTTTTTTCTTTTTGTTCTGGTGTTGTTGTTGTTTTTTTTGTTGCCGGTGCTGTTGTTGTTGTTTTTGTTGTTGTGTTGCTTTTGGTGTTTGTGTTGTTGTTGTTGTTCTTCTTCTTCTTGTTGTTGTTGTTGTTGCTGCTGCTGTTGTTGTTGTTGTTGTTGTCGTTGTTGTTGTTGTTGTTGTGTTGTTGACATGAACTTTGTTTGCGTGGAGGTAAAGGAGAAATCAAAGAATAAAGAACGAAAGAGGGCTGAAAAGAAAATGTGAGTTGGGTTGGAGAAAGGGGTTTGGAGGGAGGGAAAGGGAGAGAGATAGACAGCGACAGAGAATGACAGGGAGAGAGAGAGACAAACAGAATGTGAGACAGACATAGATACTATATAGACAGACTGACAGAATGAGAGAGAGAGAGAAAGGTAGAGAGAGGGAGAGAGAGAGAGAGAAGCAAATAGAGAGACAGAATAAGAGGTAGATACAGTAGAGGGGATTGAAAGAAAGAGATAAAGAGGGAAGAGGGTGAGGAGGGGGGGGGGGGGGGGGGGGGTGAGGTGAACGCTGGAGGCATAATCCCCAGACACATACGGGGCTTCACGCTGAAATTGAATTTATGAAAGAAGCTTGATAAAAAAAAAAAAATAATAAAAAGGCACGGTAAACCATCGGCGTCGTGCGATTTCTAAGACGTGTCTGATCGCCTGGGTCTGAGATTTCCCTCTCTTTGATAGTTTTATTGGACTTCGCTTGAGCTGTAACTGTTGGGTTGGAAATAACCAGCCCTATCCAATCCAAATACATGTATCGCCCCCAGTATCCAATAACAGTAATGCCCTACCGCATATGTCGGGTTCTCAATAACATACAAATAAAATAATTAAATTTCTCATTAATAAATATTGCTCTCTTTCTTATTCTCAGAGAGGTTTTAATTTGTTTGCGGCGAATAAAAACGCAAACATGAAAGCCTTCTGAGACCTTTTCTGACGTTTTAGTGGATTTTAGTATTTAAGTTGGCATTAAACTTGTTTACATTCTCCGAACTATTTCTTTTGCTTCTTTAAAATTTCCCAATAAAATTGCTTTAAGGGGTACGGTCTAGAGGTCTAGAGCTCCACAATCTGCAATCAAGGATATTCAGATTCCTTCTGGACATAAAGGAATTGCTTTTGACGGATTTTTTTAGAGGAAGGGCGGCTGGGGTGATATTGGTGTACAATGTACGGAGTCTCGCACTCGACTCTTTATTAGAATTTCGGATTGTTTGATATGAAGAACTTCCAAACTGAATCTCTCACTGAAGCAGCTGTGGAAACAAATCAATGTGCATTTGGGGAAATGTATTCGTGTACTCTTCCAAAGTTGGCCCTCTGAAAGCCAAGGGCATGTTATTAAGCACTCCCAATAAGATCTCTGCCAATGGCACTGCGATGACAATATTTAAAACTAGGACCTTTCCTTCAAAATTGTTATTTAAAAAATCACTCTGTGCCTAAGAGAACTCCAAAAAGTTACTGTCACTCTATAATCTATTATTTTGTTTTACACAGCTTATATTGATTTCATGGTTTTAAGTAGACAATAATAATGGAATAATATTCATTTATGAGGTGTGTTTTACCACTTCCGTAATTATTTCTGATCTGATATAAATTACCTATTGTTTGTTTTCTTGTATCTTAAATATCGTTTTTTTTAACGGATATTACTAAAATTTAGTACAGTAAAAACGAAAATGTGCACAGTATGCAACGAGTTACGAATCCAAGATGAAGTGGGTTTTCCGTACATTTAAATCTAACTGCCATGGAACTAAAGCAAATAAATTAGTTTGGCAGTAAAGATATAGTTTTTAGTCATCATTTTTATCTCTCACCTGGTGCTCTCAAGAGGTATAAGATTATCTGTGCCAAGTTGGAAATAGGACAATTAAAAGCTCAGGTGCTCTTGGTGGCGTTATCTATGAGATATCACTATTTTCCTGTTAATTAAAAACAGTGTTCTAGTGGATCCCTATTATATTGGATCTTTAACTTTTATTACAGTGTGTGGCAAGATAGAGAGGAAAATAGTGATATCTCATAGATAACGCCACCAAGAGCACCTGAGCTTTTAATTGTCCTATTTCCAACTTGGCACAGATAATCCTATACCTCTTGAGAGCACCAGGTGAGAGATAAAAATGATGACTAAAAACTATATCTTTACTGCCAAACTAATTTATTTGCTTAAGTTCCATGGCAGTTAGATTTAAATGTACGGAAAACCCACTTCATCTTGGATTCGTAACTCGTTGCATACTGTGCACATTTTCGTTTTTACTGTACTAAATTTTAGTAATTTATCCGTTACAACAAAAAAACGATATTTAAGATACAAGAAAACAAACAATAGGTAATTTATATCAGATCAGAAATAATTACGGAAGTGGTAAAACACACCTCTTAAATGGATGTTATTCCATTATTATTGTCTACTTAAAACCATGATATCAATATAAGCTGCGTAAAACAAAATAATAGATTATAGAGTGACAGTAGCTTTTCGGCATTGTCAGAGGCACAGAGCGATTTTTTAAATAGCAATTTTGAAGGAGAGGCCCTAGTTTTAAATATTGTCACCCCAGTGCCATTGGCAGCGATCTTATTGGGAGTGCTTTATAACATGCCCTTGGCTTTCAGAGGGCCAACTTTGAAAGACTACAAGTATACATTTCCCCAAATGCACATTGATTTTTTCCACAGCTGCTTCAGTGAGAGATTCAGTTTGGAAGTTCTTCATATCAAACAATCCGAAATTCTAATAAAGAGTCGTTTTTTTTTTTTTTTTTTTTTTTTTTCTTACCCCCCCCCTCCCCTCTCCTTCAAACTGCCATTGCCAGAACCCCTACTCCCACCCATATCCATACCTATGCAATAAACGTAGACAGTATTAGATCTTCTAAGCCTTGCAATTTCCTATTCTACGTGCCCGGGTGTAAACCTCAAGGCTTAAACTCCGTGTACTCCTAAAAACCTGACAAGTAAGAGCTCCCTCAATTTATTACTTAAACCCTACAGGTGCGATACAGACGTCTTCGAGGGCGACAAGAACTGTTCGGGCATTTGTGATGATAAAGCCTTGTAGGCCACGCTTACAATCAAACTAATCTGCTGATCCCAACACCTTCGTGTAGATCTAGAGATCTAGGGGTCTAGATATCCTAGCCTGCTCTGGTACAGAAAACTACGGACGTAAAGTACAGCTTGCCCAGGCTGCATGCAATGCCCGTTCCTATTTTGCACCTGTTGAGCAGATCGACCTCGTAAGGGTGATAAAAGCCCACTTGAAGAGATTTTGAATGTTAGCCCGAGTGTCAGCGACTCGTCTCGATTGAAACTTGAAAGTTATTTGGTATCAATGGATCTAGATTCTAGATAATAATGTGCTTGATAACAAGTTGTATGGTGGTTGATATCTTTTGTAACAAGAGTTTTGCAATTTAAATTATGACGAAATGTTATAACAGTACTGTATTCATACTTTTCAAAATCGCAATGAAATTGAAGTTATATGTCTGGAGTCTTATCTTGTTTAATAAAATTGTAATCTTCAAATCACTAAAAGCAATATGGTTAGCCTATATGGGATTGAGCTTTTTGCTGTAAAGCAACAAGTCCACGGCAAAAAATAAATAAAAATAAAATGTAAGATACAGAGACCATGACTTCAAATTAAAAGACCTCAAAGTGTGCCAAATTTGATAGTCGATGCAAAAGCTACAGGTAGTTCGTTCTTTGTCCCAATACTACCAAGTAACAAGCTACCGCCGTTGCTTTTTAGTCGATGCAAAAAGCTACAGGTAGTTCGTTCTTTGTCCCAATACTACCAAGTAACAAGCTACTACAGTTGCTTTCTTAACAACAACAACAACAAAATCCTCAACAACAACAGCAACAACAACAACAAACAATAAGTAAAAACAAAATGAATTTCTCTCTCTCCTTTCCCTCCATATATCCTTCATAGTGCTTCCTCCATGTAAAATTTAAAATCCATTTTGTAATTGAAAACCATTAATTTTTGGAAATCCAATAATCATGTACATAAATGGGTAACTACAAATTAAACAGAAGCTGTCAAGAACTTACCCACCATACTGTTAAAAATAATTACAACAAAATAACTTTTTACCAAATTGGACAGCTCGTCCCATTATAAGTGACAGGGAATTACAATACCACAATAATGTAAAATTGTTTGATTCCGCACGAAAAGGGATTCGAATGGCAAGAGACATGCTACGCCAGGAAATTACATAGACATATTAGACATTGTGATACTTGCTTCCATTTATAGTTTGATTAATCGAAACGCACTCTCTAGTAATCTAATTGGTGGAGAGTATTACTATATACGTGATGTAATATGAAAACCTATGACTGTGCTCCCTAGAATATCATCCCTATTTATTTATTTATTTATTTATTTATTTATTTATTTATTTATTTATTTATTATTATTATTATTATTATTATTATTATTATTATTATTATTATTATTATTATTATTATTACTATATTTGTTGTTGTTGTTGTTGTTGTGCTCATGTTGGATGTTAAAACCAACTCAACATTTTCTTATAAATTAGACTCATAATTAAATCGTATTACCTGTAAAATATACGTTACTGAAGTCTATATGATAAATGGAGAGACTGCAAACTTACACCCCTTCTACGGAAAGAGAGAGAGAGAGAGAGAGAGAGAGAGAGAGAGAGATAGAGATAGAGAGAGAGAGAGAGAGAGAGAGAGAGAGAGAGAGAAAAGTGTGTGTCTGAGAGAGAGACAGACATGCATACATACAGACAGACAGGCAGTAATACTAAGAGAGTAAGAGGCAAACTTAGATACAGAGACAGAGAAATGAGTAAAAAAAATTAAAGAAAAAAAACTATAGATAAGAAAGAAAGAAAGATAGAGAGACGGACAAACTAAGAAAATAACTATTTTTCAAATGATATCTCTGTTTTATCATAAACCAGCTATGCCATAAACATTTATGTCGTATTATATTCTCCATTTGCAACATTAAAACCAATTTATTTAGCTAAATGGAATTATGTTTATGTAAAACTGCAATAAAAAGGACGCAGAAACATGGCATAAAAAAACTCGACGCCCAAAATGATAGATGTATGAAATGGGTCGAATTCAATGATACAAAAAGTAAAACAAGGAAAACAAAAGCAAAAATATAAAAAAAAACACCTACAATTACTCATCGATCGGCGAAGAAAAAGATGGATTCACAAAAAACAAAAACAAAGAGATAGATAGAGAGATATATATGGATAGATAGATAGATAGATAGATAGATAAATAGATAAATAGATAGATAGATAGATAGATAGATAGATATACAGATAGATAGATAGGTAGATAAATATATAGATAGATAGATAGATATATAGATAGATAGATAGATAGATTAGATAGATTAGATAGATAGATAGATAGATAGATAGATAGATAGATAGATAGATAGATAGATAGATAGATATATAGATAGATAGATTGATAGATAGACAGGTTAATATAGCAAAAAAAAAAACCCACATAGATAGAGCATTTGAGAGAAATGCAGAAAGAGACATGAAGAGGCATAGAATCAATTTGGACACACTTCTGCAGAATTATATTAAGTGATAATTTTATCATCGCATAGATTAAAAAAAACTTTCCGGGACTTCAAACTTGAAGAGTTCCTTCCTAAGAATCCGTGGGAAAACCCGTTTTCCGCGCAGCGAACATTAAACATCCACCAAAACAAACATCCTAACAACATCTGTCGGACAAGCTGTTAAAAACAGTGTAGTATTATCTGTTTTGATAAGCTTCGCAAATTTGGGGGAGCACCAGCCTTCAGTAAAACTATATTCGCTTAAAATCTAATAAGGTTGAAGGTTGGCACAGCCAATAGGAGTAGAGAGAAATAGAAACATTTGTTGCGGATGTTGTTTATCACCTATGGTACGAATCTTGTTCCAAAAATGTTCATAGAAACATGTTTGATGAGAGAAAAGAAGATTAGATTTTATTTTTTAAAGCGAGGATTGAGTTTGGAGAAAAGAATGCAAAAATGGCTGGTGCGATGAAAATCTCAAAGAAGTTAAGTAGAGGTTTTTGCATCGGATGTCAAGTACAGGATATAAATAGACTTATTTCTAGTAACCTTTGGATCAGGACATTGTGACGATCTCCCAAAAAAACAAGATTACAAAAATCCCAAAAGGCCACAAATTAGAATTTTATCCACAACTTAGTTCTTTTTTTAAGTTCTGTTTATCAGAAAAATTGCATGAGTTTATGGCCGGCCAATTTGATAAAATTAACAACTTTTAGCTATTTTTGTTTGTTATCCTAATAATTGCATCATCTTACAGCACCGGCTAATTTTATTTGTTTGATAACTTGATGCATCAATATCAAAATTATTTCATAAGCTTGATCAGAAATACCAGAAAACAAAAAACAACGACAACAAAACCACACAAAAAAACCCAACAAAAAACAACAAACAAACAAAAGAAACAACACAAAAAACAGCATCAAAATACCACAGTAGAACTAAAGATTTGACTTTGGTGGAATTCTCAAACCAGAGAAGATAAGATGTTTTTGTTTTGTTTTTTTATTTCCATTAGTTGAGGGGGCGGGGGGAGCTACATTGTAAAACAAGAAAATGAATAGAAAACAAACCAAACAAAAAAATATTTAAGATACAAGAAAACAAACATACAGTAAAAACGAAAATGTGCACAGTATGCAACGAGTTACGAATCCAAGATGAAGTGGGTTTTCCGTACATTTAAATCTAACTGCCATGGAACTTAAGCAAATAAATTAGTTTGGCAGTAAAGATATAGTTTTTAGTCATCATTTTTATCTCTCACCTGGTGCTCTCAAGAGGTAGAGGATTATCTGTGCCAAGTTGGAAATAGGACAATTAAAGGCTCAGGTGCTCTTGGTGGCGTTATCTATGAGATATCACTATTTTCCTGTTAATTAAAAACAGTGTTCTAGTGGATCCCTATTATAATTATTGGATCTTTAACTTTTATTACAGTGTGTGGCAAGATAGAGAGGCAATATTTGTACGTACTGCTTCCGACGGTTCTTGTAGGGTTCTTTCTGGGTTTCTTTTTGTCTGTTTGTCTTTCTTTGGCTCAGATGTTTCATCTTTAACTCTTAAATGTATTGGTTTTTTTTCTTCTGTTTTGTTTATCTCAAATTAATTTACATTATATGTGTTTATCTGTCCATCTGTCTGTATTTCTATAATATGTATGTCTATGTGTCTATCTATGCCTATGTCTCTGTCTGTCTGTCTCTCTATTATTGAGTTTTATTCATCTATGTATCTATCTATCTATCTATCTATCTATCTATCTATCTATCTATCTATCTATCTATCTATCTATCTATCTATCTATCCATGTATTTATATATCTATTTATATATCTATCTATCTATCTATCTATCTATCTATCTATCTATCTATCTATCTATCTATCTATATATCTATCTATCTATCTATCTATCTATCTATCTATCTATCTACCTACCTACCTACCTATCATGTATGTCTACTGGTTGAACGGTGTCAGTAAAACATGACCAACTGGGACAGGGGTTCAGGACATATCCCTGCACTCTTTTTTTGATGCAACGTATAACACTGTCAGATCTTAGTCTTGGGACCCGTCCTCAATATAGCTTGGTTTCTGATAAAAACCATTAAAAAACTAACTCACACTTGGACGCCTTGTTTTGCAGCTTTGAAAATGTGATGAAAGAGCTCTAACTTAATTTAAGCATGGTGACTGGTTCTAAATAGGCTAACTATTAAGCAAAGGTTCGACACAGTCTTGCTCCTAGCAGGTGTCTAATTGTGCTACGTGCTTAGATCATTAGAACCCCCCACCCCTACCCAACCCCCAAAAAAAGACCCGCATATTGTTCTCTTTCCAATTCAGTTTCGAATGCAATGAAGAGATTACGGGCAATGAAAAAAAAAATTTTGGTGTTGTTTTTTTACCAACTGAAAATGATTCCTTCTCTCACAAATAACTATCCCCCAGCTATTTAATACAAACTCATTATCTAGATTGTTTCCGTTTTCATGTCTTTTGCTCCTTTAACTTGAGTCAAGCCTCTCTCTCTCTCTCTCTCTCTCTCTCTCTCTCTCTCTCTCTCTCTCTTTCTCTCTCTCTCTTCTCTCTCTCTTTCTGTCTTTCTCTCTCTCTCTCTCTCTCTCTCTCTCTCTCTCTCTCCATCTATTGCTCTCCCTCGTTAAATCCCCTTTTTCCACCCCCACCCACTGCCTCTTCTAAGCTTGTTATCTTGTATTTAACTTTCCCTTGATACAAGCAGCTGATACAACCTAACAGCTCACTCAGGCAAAAAAAAAAACTACTTTCGTTTTCCCTTAGCACACCCGATCCCCACCCCTTCCTTCATTTTCCCTTTCCCCCTTCCTCTCGCCCCCCTTTCTTACTTCTTTTCAAATCACTCAAACGAAAGCAGCCTTGTAAAAAAGGAAAAGAAAAAAGGAAGGAATAATTTGGACGCGTGAATGCGAGCCGGGCCGTTTGTTTACCATGCTGTGAGAGAAGAAACCAAATGTGACAAAAGCCGATCCGCAACCCCGCTAGCTAGCGTTCTACTAGCGTCTACCGCTCTGTTTTCTGAGGGTTCTCTCTCCACCCCAACGCGTCGGAAAAACTCGAAAGCCAGTGGCCCCAGATCTAGCAGCTTCAGTTTAGCTTCCAGCGCTCTACTGCGATATTATTTTACATGTTCTAGATTTAGATCTAGATTTGTAATCTTAGAGCCTTGCTTCCTCCTCTACATAGATCTAGCAGAGATCGTGTGAGGAGCGGTCGAGAAGGCGAGAACGGGGAGGGAGAAAGAGAAAGATCGCTCTGTGGATCTGTGGAAATTAGTTGTGGCAAGCTATTTGTATGCGAACAGAAACTAGACTAGAATAATGCACACGAGTTAGAGCGAGAGAGACAAACTGGTAGGGGATTGAAGTAGAGTGTCGAAAAGCACCTGTCAATCTCTTCTAGATCTCTAGATCTAATTCTAACGGGCGGCTGTGTAACTTAAACAGTGATAATATAATTATAGATCTAGATCGAAATCTAACATCAAGATCTGGTTCTTTTCGAGGTTCTTATTCTTCTCAGTGGCAGTATCGCATTGTGGAAGTTCTTCAACCCTGATTGCAATTAGTTAAATCTATTATTACATTGAATAGACTTCTATACTAAGTAGCGCGATGTTAATGTGTTCACAGACACGTCTTTGACGCCCAGTTGTCAACGATCACAACGGATTACCCAGCTGGTACAGTTCGAGACCAAGATCCAACTCGGTGCCGCTTGCATGGAGAAGAAACCTTCGTTCACATGAAAAGGGAACAGCAAAAGTGAGTACTATTTTCACTGTTTAAAATAGAATATAAAGTGTTTTACTGTTTACATAGAATGTATAATAATACTTAAAACTTCCCTTATTTTCACATGAAAAGGGAGAGGCAAAAATGACTACTGTTTTCACTTTTTAAAATAAAGTGTTTTACGATTTAACATAAAATGTATAAAATTGCATAAAACTGTCCTTATGTTCACTTGAAAAAAGGAACAGGAAAAAGTGAGTAATGTTAATATTGCTTTACATAGAGTATAGCATAGCATCGAACTATCCAAACGTTCACATGAAAAGGGAACAGAAAAAATTGTGTCGTGCAGTTTTCACTATTTTACATATTAAAATATTACTCATGATAGTGCAAAGGAAAGGAAAGGTAGGAATTAACTACGGTGTGTAGACTGCTTCAGTATTAATTTTGTCATGCACTATCGTTACATTTCGAAGGAATCTTATTCACAGGTTTATCCTCAGTCACAAGCATACTTTTTTGTGTCTTCGAATAACTAAAACTCTAGAAGAAAATTCAAAATAATTATGACATTGATTAATGATTTTCAACTTTGCTGTAGATGAGATTGTCATTTAACTTGTTATTGGGTACAGCCTGGCGTAAAAGCGGAAAGGTCTTTGGAATTACGGGAAGATTTCAATAAAACAACTTCTTCATTTCCTTTTGAGTTTACTCTTCTGTTCTAAAAAGGTTATTTCCCTATAGTTGGCCAGCAGGTTTTCCCATGATATGACATAAATTGTATTTCATTGAAAACGTATGGCACTCAATTAAGGAATGGTGAATGGCGATAACTTCAGTGTCAATAAAACAACATGCAGAAAAAAAAATTATGAATTGCAATCATAGCGATAATGTTAGAGCTGATGATCAAAACAATACCTCGAACATTGTATCCTTATCATCATCATCATCATCATCATCATCATCATCATCATCATCATCATCATCATCATCATCATCATCATCATTATGCGTCGTGCTTCATAGCGTTGGCGATCATGTCCTTCCACACTGTTCAATCCCTTGTTGTCTTGATTCCTGGGTGACTCTTCAGTTTTCTCATATTTTCGCTATACAACGAAAATGAGCCAGGTGACAAAACGCAGCTCTATCGAACGCCTCGTTGTATCTTTTGAAAAGAGCTCATTTCATTCTCCACCTTCATTGCAGCCGTTTGTTCCCAGTAGAGATTCCCTTTAATTCTTTGATCTTTTCTGTCACCCTTCAGGCGCATTAACTGATCAAGCAGTTCGTTATGTTTAACTCTTTCAAAGGTTTTTGTATAATCGATAAAAGATAAATGAATATCTTTCTACACCTCTATGGTTTTTTTTTATATTGTTTGTATTTTGAATATTGCGTTTGTAGTACCTTTTCCCTTGAGAAAACCACACTGTTCCTGTGTGATCTCTGGCCTTTTTTTGTTCCTAACTCTCATCATGATTATTCGTAGCAATATCTTTGTGACATGAACCATTAGGCTGATTTCCGATGAAGCTCACATTCAATTGCTCACGCCTTTTTGGGCAAAGCGATAAAGATGGATTTTGTCATGTCATTCGGAATCTCGCCGGTGTCGTAAATTTCATTAAGAGATCCGTCATCTTCTCTACTCCAAAGTCGTCCAAAGCTTTAATTAATTTGACTGCAATATTGTCGGCGCCTGTGGCTTTGCTATTTTTCAACTTTTTCGTGGCTCTGACTTCATCCCTCAGAATTCGTGGTTTAACAAAGTTATTTTTCATTACCTGGACTTCTTTTCTGTCGTCATCGAAGAGATCTTTGATGTATTCCGCCCATCTTTCAAGAATTGTATCTTTTTCAAGCCAGACCTCTTTTGCTTCTGCACACTTTTTCTTATCTCTTTCTGCAGCTTTTCGTATTCGTCTTTATTGTTCTTTGATTTCCTTCTTTTATCCATGAGTTCTAGAATCTTGTGTACCTTGTATTATTTCTACTGATCATGTCGCCGCTAAGGCGCTAATACGAGATGACACAGGATAACCTCACAACAGAAGCAATAGTTAAGCATTAACAAAAGAAACCATTACGATTCAATCAAATTATGACAGCAGAGCAAGCAGACGATCACGCAGTAAAACACCAGCGGAAGCTGAAAGGGGAATTGAAGTGAATTGAATCGTTTTACGAGATGGAAAGGCAAAGCCAAACAAAGGCGGGTCGGTTACGTCTTCGTGCGTAAAGTAATTAAACCAATTCACTTTTTTGTTTAAGATTGACATGAGCTTTTCCCTGAGCTTTGTACAGCGGGGCACGCGAGGGTTGCTCTCAGATTGAAACTGCCAAAACAGTGAAATTCCCCCAATGCCGGCTTGTAATTTGGCTGTCAAGCACAATGGGCTCGCATTTCCTGGCGTTTCCCCCCAACTCGCTCTGGCGTTTTACCGCGGCTCATGATTGTCATGTATTCTGCAGTCTGCGTGCTAATCCATGCACATCGTGTAAATATGCGCCTTTTGTGCGGTAGTTAACTAGAGAACTTCCATCAGATCATTGTGGACATGTCAGGTTCCATCTCTAGCCAGGATAAATGGATAAATGGATCTGATCCTAATAATTAAAGAGATACGGGGTATTTCTGATTCGTGTTATTTTCTGTTGGGAGAAATGTTGATTGCATTCACTGTTTTTGGCCAATTTTATAAGTTCTTGTCCTCTTATTGTTTGATTGGTAGTCTCAGAGAAAATTCGTTTTCAATAGATAGATCTGTTGTTGTTGTTGTTGTTTTTGTTGTTGTTGTCGTTTTTGTATTTGCTCTTTTTTGTTTGTTTTATAAATAAGAATTTTTAATCACAATATTTGTAAGAATGTTATGTTCTTGTTGTTTTGTTTTTCTCAACCAAGGGGAATCTCCCTTGAAAAAGGTATATTTATTATTTCATTTTAAAAGAGAGAGAGAGAGAGAGAGAGAGAGAGAGAGAGAGAGAGAAATACTGACAGACGGATTCATAGAGTGACAGAGAGAGTGAGATGGAAAGTGAGAGAGAGGTGGGGGTGAAAGAGAGAGAGAAAACCGGTAATGAACAAATTCAACACCTACTATCACGTCTCCTCTATTTGTTAAAGATTAATTTGCAAAGGGCTACCTTGATTATTTCATATTACTTGCATTTGCTTATCTTTATAAACCGAGTTCTGGGTTTTCACATTGGGCTGTTGCATGGTATTTTCTACAAACAAGATAATGGCTTTTGCAAGCTCGCAGGCAAGTGATTAATTTGAGAACATGTGTGCTTAGACTGGGATATCCAATTTCATTAACATGGATGATGAAGAATAATATTATTGTGAGTGCCTTTTTTAGGTATTTTTCCCCTTTTGTATTCCTTCGCATTTTCTCAAATTTCAAAGTCATGAATTTTGTTGTATTGTTTACAGCTAGGCCTAGCCTAAACATAAAATTCTTAAACTCAACATTACTGTTTTACTTAGTCCTGCATTTTAACCTTTTTTCGAGCGCAAAGTCAGAAGAGAGTCTATTAAATTTTTATTTTGAAACTTTTGTTTGTCTTAGATCATGTGTGTGCATTTCACCGCTTAATTTTACGCGGTGTGTTTCCGTTGATTTACATGTAATTATTTTCAGTGAGAGATTCTATTTGCGCACTTCCTAATAGTAATTTCGGTTGCGAATGTGTAGATGATCATAGGTCATCTTTGATGACCACACAGATAGTCAAAGATCATTTCGCATTGAAATATCATCTGATTGCCTGGATCTGTGTTGGTAAAATATTATTTCAAGAGAAAATTTGAGTTGCCGCAAAAATGCAAGTTGGTAAGACCCTATTCGTTGCACGTGAAGTAATTGGTCTAGACGTTTAATTCAATCCGCGTCAAGAATCTTATTGGTAAAGGATATTCATTGGACCTGTCCTGGGAAGGGATCGAAGAGAAGAATTGTTTGTTTATTGTTGTTGTTGTTGTTGTTGTTATTATTAATAAAAAAATATTTAATATAATGCTTGAGAACAGTGATTATATAGCATTTATAAATTTAGTTTTACATGACATTCAGTTATTTTTTATGATTGATAAAGACGTAAAAATTATGATAATGCCAAAAGGCTATGCCAAGATAATGATCAATTATTGCATTTTGATAACCTGTATAATTATTGTCCTATAAGATATTCCGGTGTTTTGTTTTTGTTTTGTGCATAATACATTTATTATCATTTTTTAATCATTGTTACTCTAGTTTTTTACAATAGAAAACTATTTTGTGCATCTGTTCTTCGGATAAAGTACTCTCTCTATATCTCTATGTATCTTTCTCTCTACTCATTATATCTCCACCCCCTTATGTTCTTAATTTCTCCTTTAAGGTTTCCTTTCTGTGGTTTTATACATTCTCTCTTAAATTCACCATTTTTTAGTTTTATCCTAAATAGCTTTCTGCTTTTAAGGGACATTTTATCCTGTATATTCTAAAACACCCCTAAATTTTACATTTTCGGACCCTATTGTTCTTTCAATCAGCTATGAAAAAACCAATATCAAACTCTTGCTTTTTTCTAGATGTTTTGTAAATGAGGCCCCAAAGTTAGCGGAAGCAATCTCGAGGTTTTGTCCTCAATTTTCTACATGCCTTAATTCCTATGCCCAGCAGCCACAAGCCGTATGATGCGTATAATATAAAAAAGCTAAAAGGGTTCCTGCCATGCGATATTTTCTTCTCCTTCGCCCACTCCTTCAGGTTAAAGCTGTAGGAAAAACTCACACACATTACATTAATACACAATGCAAGAGGTATTGGGCCTTTCTCGAGCTTAGAGCTTTTATGTTTTGTGGGTTTTTTTTCTACTCTTTTGCAAGCTAAATATGTCCGCAAGGGAAATTCAAAATGAATTGTATTTAAATTTTTTGATTACTTAAAAATACAGTTCTTATTCTCGGCCATAATGCCCTGTTTACAAAATCCCGTTTTAAAAAAGTGTTTCCACAACAGCATTGTGGTTGCGAAGATGAAAGGTTTATGGGATTTCACATCGTTCTTTGCGCAAAGGGTTAAAAAGGGGATCGGGAATTTTATATTGCTTTCTAGCCAGCATTGGGTTAAATGGATAATAGTCTTGTGAACGTCTTGGTGTTTTCTTGTTGTTCATGCTGTTGTTGTTGTTGTTGTTGTTTTTGTTTTTTTTTTGTTTTTTGTGTTGTTGTTGTTGTTGTTGTTTTGGGGGGAGGTGTTTTTTTTTCTTCTTTATTTGTTGTTGTTGTTGTTGTTTTGTTTTGTTTTGTTTTGTTTTTTTTTGTTTTTTTCTTTAAGGTTAATATGGGTTTTACATTGTTTGTGAGCATGGGTTTAAGATTGAAGACAACGCGGACCGATGGTGTTTTGAGAGAATATGCTTATTCCAGTAACAGAGCGATTGTTGATCCCAGGGATGTGGAAAATCGCTTCTCAGACATGCCCCTCCGATCATGTATCACACAATCTTTGATCGATGCGAGGATTTCCATGGCGAAAAAATTAAAGCAGTGCGGAGGCGGAAGATTCTAGAGAGATAACTGTTTTTAAGGAGAAGGAAAGCTGCGGTACGGGGGATTTAGTAGAAAGGATGGGGTAGGGAAGGGAATGAATCCAAGGGGTGTTGTGACATTGTTGGAATGAAAATGAATAATGATCGTGGAAGCTTTTTTAGAATTTTATGGCCGCTGGGGTGATCCCTCATATTAATTATTTAACAGAAAAAAATATAATTAATTTGTAAAGTTGTCTCTCTCCCTATTTTAACTCTCTCTGTTTCTTTCTCCCTCTTTTATTTCTCTCTCTCTCTGTCTCTTTCTCTGTCTTTCTCACTCTCTCTCTCTCTTCCTCTCTCCCTCTCTCACTTCCAATTCATCTCTTGCTCTTTCTTTCTCTCGCTATCCATGTATCTGTCTATATGATCTATTTATTTATTTACCTTTCTATCCTTATCTTTGTATATAAATTTGAATATTTATCACCGGTAAAGCTATCCATACTTTTGAAAGAAATTATGTCATTTCCCACGGCTAATTCCATCTCCATCTTAAATATTCCTCAACGTTGCCTTCAAAAAAAAAATCTTTCTCGCTTCCTTTTTAGTACCAAAGTCTATGAAACCCAGAGTCCTCACTTCCACGAAACCACCCCTTTAGATTTATTTTAACTTCCCGTGCTCGAAAAAAATGGAGTGTTAATTGGGGATCCTGCGCAGATGTGACAGCTTTTCTGTGCATGCACGGGTGTTGTATATTTTTGCTTTGGCATTTGCCTCTCCTCTGTGGGCTTTTAAATGTCTCTCCCGATGCATCATCTGGCTACGGGTAGATGGATAGATCTAGATGGATACCACAGATACCATCGTGGGTGGGCCGTTACTCTAATTATCCGCCTGTAGACCTACCAGCCTGTTTCAAATTTCAATAAATTGTATTACCAGCTGCAGAGAAAGTGCATGTCTCTGCAGGGTTTCAATAATAACGCTTTGCCGCATACTGTAATAGTATCCCTATTGGCCCAATCAATATTAATATATGCATTAAGCGACATTTGGGAAGAAGCCTTTCACCCCCAAAAAGGCTGGGCAACAGAGTATAGTATTATAACTTAGAGTGCTTGCTGAGTCCATGCTTGACTCTTAGCGCTTGAGAAAGATTGTTCAGCGAGGTGTTGGCTTTTCTAAACAAGCGGGCGTATCCCTTTCTGTCATAGATACTGTTCGTTTACTAAGGTGAGAGACGAGTTGTTTGCTGCTTGTTGCTTAGCGTTCAACTTCAGCACTTTAGAGACGATATTGTGGACGATGCCCAAGACTAACGTCTGATAATTTATAATGCTGCCACACAGAGATAGTGCGAAGACACTTCCTCTTCTGTATCAGCCGGTCACATAATACTCCGTAGGGCACGAAGTCTGACAAATAACTTTTTGACCGATCATAGGTTTCGAACCGGGGACCTCTCGCTCTGCCATTTGAGCCAATTCGCCCCACCCACCGTGAGAGGCGAGACTCTGCAGCTGGCTACCCTCAGTCTGTTGTATTTTTGTCTTATAAGTTTTGCATAGGTGAGCTCTGAGCTCTCTAGTGCGAGTACTCTATGGTGCAGACAAGAGCCCTCACAATTCACGCTCATGACAGCTTGATAGTTGACACATGGTAATTTGGTATTTGTGATTAAAGGAGATGGGGGTACTGGATTTGAACCATGATGAAGACACATTAATTATTTTGAGACAAGAAAACGATTATTTTAAAGCTATGTGGGGTGCGAGACTACTTAAAGTAGAATAAATGCTGAAAAATCAAGAGCAAATAAATTGTTTTGTTTTTTTAACGCTCTATTTAAACACGTTTCTCTAAAAAAATGATCTAAAGCACAAAAATGTAATATTGTACTTTATTCATTGACATCAACTGTTTTCTTCTCGTTTTGTCAATTTTCGTGGGGTTATTTTTGCAAGTACACAGGTGGGGGGGGGGGAGTTAGATTTCTATCAGTCAGCTTCTATATAATCAAATACTTCTATGCTAGGTTAAAAACGACTTGATCTCCAGCAACTCGCCAAAATACTGTCCAATGTCTACTGGCTGGGTTGGTGTTAGCATACTGTAATGTAACCGACAGAGAAAGGGTCCTGGTATCCCCGCTCTGCCTCTTTGTTTATCAGTCTTGGGACCCGTCCACGATATAGCCTTTCTGTTGACGTTGGACGTTAAGGAACCAACTCACCCACTCAGTCTTACTCAACGTGAAGGACATAGAAATCCATTGCCACAACTGAGCTATGTATCAGCGAGTATCCGATCACAGCAGTATCAGCAACAACTGGTCTGATTGTTCATAAAGCTGGTAGGTATTGAGGACTCCCGTTGACTCTCTCTTTCTCTCTCTCTCTCTCTCTCTCTCTCTCTCTCTCTCTCTCTCTCTCTCTCTCTCTCTCTCTCTCTCTCAGCTCTCTCTATCCCTCTTTCACTCTCCCTTTCTCTTTTCATCATCTATCTCCATCTTCCCGCGTCTCCCCTCCCCGTCCGCCATACATGCACCATGTAAGTGATATTTGTTTTGTTCTTTTGTTGATGTTGTCGTTTTAATTTAGCTAACCATTTTATTACATGTATTTGAAACTTCAGAACATATGGTGCCATCACGTTTTTCAATTATCTCATATTACATTTACGGTTGGGTTTGTCAAATAATGCTGTGTATTATTATTTGTAATACTGTTTCATATATTTTTTTTAAAGTAATGGTACAGGTATTTGATTTACTAACATACCTGAGTTTTATATTTATTCATATATTGTTGATTAGTTTGAATACTTGGACTCTCTCCAATACCAAGTGTATAAAATGTATACGATCCCATCTGTAACGAATGGATCCACTCCAGAACCCCACATTGATTTTTATGATCCTCCCCATACATACAATCTTACGTGAATCCAGGCACTGAATGATAACGTATCATTAAGCAACGATGCTTAAGTCAGGATCTTGGCAGATCATGTAATTCCCTAACATTAACAACAAAGTTCTTACCATCCGATAGGAGACTTATTTTAGCACCGGTTGTAGAAAGTTCAGAATGGTTGCTGCCAAAGATAAGACATTTTTTCAAGGTCCCAAGCGGGCACACGCTTTTTTTTCCTCCTCAAATATTTCCTTTCCGCCTCCGGGAACAACAACAAAAAAATACTGTTACCTGGCATTTTGCAGCAGTTTCATGTATTGATGCGAAATGATAGTGTGTGGCGATAAAGAGAGAGAATGAGTGGGTAGGGGGAAAGGCGAGAAGGCGAGAGAGAGAGAGAGAGAGAGAGAGAGAGAGGGAGAGAGGGGGGGTTATGCGTGGCTTTGGCAGAATGCAAATTTTGGTCTATAGCCTAAACAAAAAATATTGTTATATAATTACTCCTAATGAGCGATGCAAATATAATATTGTATATTATCAAATATTAATTTTCATTTAAAATACGTATAAATATTCCTCTTAACTTATGTACACCCTTCTCTATTTGTCTTTGAATAAGCGACGCACATACGAGATAATAAACAATAAAGATGCGAGTCCAGACTCAATAAACAATGTAAGTTTTCTTGTAAAATTGAGATACGTAAATAATTTGCCTGGTGTAATGCAGGTTTAGCAGTCTAAACTCCTGATAAGTTTTACCCAGATTTTTTTCTCGACCATGTTAAATATTGCAAAGTCTTATCTACCAACGGGCTTTCGAAATTATCAGAAACCGTAAACATACAAGTCATGTTGAAGTTTGTCAACGCAAATCTATCTTTGTTTACGGGACACTGATCAGACTATCAACAATCTTAACTCATTGCTTTGGGATAAAAGAGAATTCGCGAGCGACTCGCTTTTACTTACTCAGTGGGTGTTGAGAAAATACTTGCATGAGGAAAAAATATTTTCGAAGCAGCTGCTGTATGATACATGAACGAATTGAAGTTTAAGGATGGTGCATGATAATGAAGATGGGGATGTGGTGGTGATGATGATGATGTTCACTATGATAAGGAACAGGAGGGAAAGTGGAATAGAACGATGATGACGATCGGGAGGATGATGTTGGTGATGATGATGATGATGATGATGATGATGATGATGATGATGATGATGATGATGATGATGATGATGATGATGATGATGATG
>RQTK01000548.1:254652-262459 GCA_003991915.1 Elysia chlorotica | reverse complement strand
TCTCTCTCTTTCTCTCTCTCTCTCTCTCTCTCTCTCTCTCTCTCTCTCTCTCTCTTTCTCTCTTTCTCTCTCTTTCTCTCTCTCTCTCCCTGTCTCTCTCTCCATCTCTCTCTCTCGATCTCTCCCTTTTTCTCTCTCGTTCTCTCTCCATATCTATCTATCTATCAGTCTATCTATCTATCTCTCTCTCTCGTTCTCTTTCTCTTTGTATATCTGACTTTCTTTTTTATCTATCTACATCCCCTATCTTTCTCTCTATTTAAATTGTTATCTCTATCTTTCTATCAAACCATTATAATTATCTCCTATCCCTCTTTCCCCATCCTTGTCTATTTTTAGGTATCGTTCCCTCTCTTTCTTACTCTTCCTCCATCACCATCAATCCATCTCAATTTTTCTCTCCATCTACGCATACCATTTGTATACCTTCTTTATCTATCTACATCTCCTATCTTTCTCTCTATTTAAATTGTTATCTCTATATTTCTATCAAACCATTATAATTATCTCCTATCCCTCTTTCCCCATCCTTGTCTATTTTTAGGTATCGTTCCCTCTCTTTCTTACTCTTCCTCCATCACCATCAATCCATCTCAATTTTTCTCTTCATCTACGCATACCATTTGTATACCTTCCTTAATGCCTGTCTTTCTCTTTCTGTCTTCGAATCACTCGATCATTTCCCTCAGCCTTTTAACTCCTCCAACTTGCTCAGCTGAAAACATGTCTTTCACGCCACTTTTAAGTTAACTGCGTTGAAATGCGCGTCCTCTCTGTATATTGTTTCATTTCGTTGGCACGTCTCAGTATTTGATAGGTTTCATCTGCGCTAGATATAAGACTTTTTATAAACACTTCAAGGTAGCTTAGTGAAACGATCCACACAATCATTAATTTTAAGTACTTACAGGTCTTGGAGTTTGAAAACCACCGCAGCAGCTTCTTTTTTATGTTTATCTTCACACTATTTTGTGCGATTCGGGTAATTGTAACATCAGGAAATTGATAGTAAAAAAGAAGTACTATTAGTAGTAGTAGCAGTAGTAGTAGCAGTAGTAGTAGTAGTAGCAGTAGTAGCAGTAGTAGCAGTAGTAGCAGTAGTATTAGTAGTAGTAGTAGTAGTAGTAGTAGTAGTAGTAGTAGTAGTAGTAGTAGTAGTAGTAGTAGTAGTAGTAGTAGTAGTAGTAGTAGTAGTAGTAGTAGTAGTAGTAGTAGTAGTAGTAGTAGTAGTAGTAGTAGTTGTTTAAGTTAACTGCGTTGAAATGCGCGTCCTCTCTGTATATTGTTTCATTTCGTTGGCACGTCTCAGTATTTGATAGGTTTCATCTGCGCTAGATCTAAGACTTTTATAAACACTTCAAGGTAGCTTAGTGATGCGAACCACACAATCACTAATTTTAACTACAGTAGTAGTAGTAGTAGTAGTAGTAGTAGTAGTAGTAGTAGTAGTAGTAGTAGTAGTAGTAGTAGTAGTAGTAGTAGTAGTAGTAGTATTTTTTGTTTTTGTTTTATTGTTTTGTTTTGTTGTTCTTGTTTTTGTTTTTTTTTTTCGGTTTTTTTTTGTTTTGTTTGTTTTTTTGTTTGTTTTTTCGGGGGGAGGGGGTGATGTAATTTCTTTTTTTTTGTACTGTTATTGTTTTTATTTTATTTATTTTTTGTTCTTTTGAAATCTTTAAATAGTCAATGTATCATATCTCAATGTTTTCAGGGATAGAGGGGACTGGTGCTTCAAAAAGGTGTTTTATTTGTCGTTGTTTTCATTGTTGTAAGGGGTTTGTTGGTGTCGTGTGTGTGTTTTTTCTGTTTTTGTTTTTGTTTTTGTTATTTTTTTTGTGGGTTAGGGTTGTGTGCTATTAATTTTTTCGGATTTTTTTATTTATTTTTTATTATACGTGTATATGTCGCGTCTTTGATAAGAGCATTATTAAAAAGAAACATAACTACTCGTACCTTTGGTCCGCATACCACATGTAATTTAAGGAGTTGATTCGTGGCATTAAGGGGTGTACGTTCATCCTTGGCCCTAAATGGCTATAATTTGTATTTGTCT
This sequence comes from Elysia chlorotica, assembly GCA_003991915.1. Classification (NCBI taxonomy): domain Eukaryota; kingdom Metazoa; phylum Mollusca; class Gastropoda; family Plakobranchidae; genus Elysia; species Elysia chlorotica. Next base: position 260,409 of record RQTK01000548.1, on the reverse strand, counting down.
GATCAAACGTTGTTTTACCGTGATTTTTTTAACATAAAATTATACTAAAGAACGATACAACATCTACATCGAGTAATACTTCACTTCATAGCCATGCCCTCTTTTTTGGTCATGTTTTTACCTTTTATTTCTGTTCTCCCACTATCACTGCCATAAAATGTCCTCTTTACTCATAGTTATTTCTAGAACTACCCCTACTACCTGTTGTTTCTTTTATTCCCCCCATTCTTCCTTACTCTCACCACCGTTACCATAAATTGTCCTATACTCTCATGGTAATTTTCTAAGACCATCACCACCACCCCCTTCAAACCCACTTCTAGGGCCACCATACCCTCTCCCTAGCTTTTTTCTCTTCTCCGACCACCAAGATCATAACGTTTATTCCTCCCTTATGACCAATGGGACCTTCACCACTTCTCCTCTCATATCCCCTCTAAATTCATAAAGATTTCCCCCTTCCTTATTTTTCGATCTTATCCCACCACCAGCAATCACAGCATAGATTGTCATATTCACCCGAGCTTGGAATCAAACGAGCCATTCACCTCTCAAATGCCGAACACTTTTCTCTGTTTTGATTAACTTAAAGTTGAAACCCTGGCAGGATGTACACTGTTATCAATTAAAGATGCCGCAGAGGCAAAAGAGATAATACGCTCTCTCAATTATCATGAGTTTACCTGGATTTTTTCTTCTCAAAATCAAACTACGTCTCTGTTTCTCGCTTTCTCTCTCGTCCTCTCTCTCTCTCTCTGGCTCTGGTTACTTTTTAATCTGGAACTGGAGAGTAAATTTGCACTCGGGGTTTTTTGTATGCCTGTGCACATTAACGTTCGCGTTCCTCTCTGGAGTGTGTATAGTTATAGAGTGTAGCTGCCTGGTTTCGTTTTGGTTTTAGTTTTGTTTTGTTGTTTTCCTCTCTTTAAATTCGCCAGATTAGTCCAGGGTTGTTGTTTTTTTTACTCCTTAATATTGGTATCTTAATTCATTGCTATCATTGCTTCGAAGCTTTATCAACATGTTGGTATCAAACTAGTGAGTCTTTATAGATCTGTCTTTCTTCTCTCTCTCTATCTCTCTCTCTTTTCTCTCTCTCTCTCTCTCTCTCTCTCTCTCTCTCTCTTCTCTCACTGTGCATCTGTCTCACTTTCACCTTCCCCCTATTTTGATTCTATTTAATTTGCACGAGTCAATTCCAAAAGGGAGTAAATAACCATTCACTTGTCAAAATATAATATCATCACTTTTTTGGCTCCGATTAAGATTTCACTTCATTGAAATGAGAACGAAGTAAACAGTGACTACGTTAACAAAAATAACAGTTTATCGTCCCATTGGAAAACAACACGCACACCCTACACATTAAATTCTAGTGGCTCCGCACAAAATTTATGTTTAAAAACAATTTCAAAACTAGAGGGTTGGATGAGTTGCACAGTGATAAAACTTCCATTCGCCGAATTCAAAGAAGAGCTGCAGACGTAAAAAGCGCGGGTTAAAAGCGGGACCCCCCCCCCCCCCAAGAACACCCTCCCTGGAGGAAAAAAAAACAAAAAACATGAAAAATTAAAATACATGATAGAGTCATATAATATAAATCTCTTTTTTCTTTACCCTTCTTCAGTTTTCCTTCTCCTTCCCTCCCTTTTTTCCCCTAAAATTGTTTTTTGACACGAATATATATATGTTTGATGGTCACACGCTTAAGCAGACTTTAACTTTAAGCCGATCATAAAAGTGGCAGATCCATTCATCCATTACGAACGGCTTTCATAAAAAGGAGTTTCGACAAAGAGCTTCTTGTTCTTTTAGCATCAGCGATTCCCCTCTTGTCTCGGGTCTTGGAAACAATACAGGTCTTGCCATAGCAGTGCCCATGGCGGAAACGTAAACGATACGTAAGGGAATCTACACCGTAGTCCAATCACAGCTCTATACTAGATTAATGTAGCCAATCATCGATCAGAAAAAAAACATGCCTAAGGTGTGTGTTTATGTCATCCTGTCTTCTTGTGGATCGCAAAGCTTTTAATAATAATACATGAGTTGAAGGGGTCTAGCCCTTTGACTTAGAGAAACCTGATAAAATTACAGTAATTGTCTCGCCGTATAGGATCCTCCATAGAGAGAGGGTTATATTTCTCTCCCTCGCTCTTGTTGTGGAGGAGTTTCAAGTTCCAACATAATTAAAAATACAGTTGTGTCTGAAGGCATGTCTCCCTGAAACAATGCTGTTGTGTTATATTATTGTACTATACACTGTATTTATCAAGGCATAAAAAATTGTAAGGTGTTCTGAAAGTAAATCAATGAAACAATCTTCTTTAATTTTAAGCTTCATTTTGTCGTACTTAAACTTACAGGAAAATAAGATGAGGGCTAGTTCATTTTAAATTATATTAGCAAAAAGAAAACAAGATGCATGTACACTGTATTTGCATTTTGTCGTCCAAAACAGATACATGTATATACTAACTGTGTGTTGGAATGTGCTCCTAGATAAACAGAGTGGTTGGGGGTTGTTTGCTGTTTGGCTGTGACAGGCCTGACTGACTGACTGACTGATACAGATCTGTTTTTTGTACTGGTTACTTGTTAGTTATTGTGTTAGGGAAGGCCCAGTAAAGTGTGTACATGTATCAGGCATGGGAGCCAGAGAAGCAAGACTTAGGGATGCTGTGAGTGTTATAGTTTTATTACATGTTATATCGATGTGTTGTTCTTTTGAATTATCACTGAATGTGGGGTGACTCTTTTATTTCTTGTGTATAAAATGTACATACCGGTACTATGTATTTTGAGGTATTAGAGGATCATGGAGAGAGAAAGAGAGAGAGAGAGAGAGAGAGAGAGAGAGAGAGAGAGAGAGAGGGAGAGAGAAAGAGAGAGAGAGAGAGAGAGAGAGAGAGAGAGTATGGTGTGTGATTAAGTAGTCGTACGTTAAAAGGAATGGTGGCAAAGACGAAAATCTTTAAACAAAATATTATTAATGGTCTCTGCAGGTCTCAATGGGTGTCTGTCTGTCATGTCAAAATCCAAATAATCCAATAAAGTTTTAAGTCCATATTCTACAGGGACAAAATTGATATTGAAACAAACACACGGGCACTTACATATCATAGACTGGGGAAGATTGGAGGTCTTATGTAGACAATTATGGTTAACTCAAAATGTTGGAGTAAGGGTAACCACGAATCCAAATCCAAGAAAGCAACAAAAAATCATACGGTAAAGACAAGAAAAAGGCGATAGCCCTCGACGACAAACCACACAGAGCTAACGTATTGAGCAGGAATCGAACCTGCGTTTCTTACAAAACATTTGTCGAAATAGTCTCTGAGCCGTTCGGTAAAATTTAAAAAAGATAAAAATTACCATGACAAAAACAAGAAAACACAACAGCATCAGCAGCAACAACATCAGCAATAGAAGCAATAATAATGATAACAACAATAGCAATGACAACAACAACAATAATAACAACAACAAAGCATGTAACACATTTAAAAACAAGGAATCGAATCCGAATTCTTACAGTCACACAGTACCAGGCGTGGTAGCCTCTTAAAATCTTGGACGCTCTGTTGGTGCACCCACTGACAATCCATATACTGATCCACGGCTTGACAAGGCTTGGTTGGTTGTTTAAACGTTCAAAGTCAGCACGTTTTAACGTTCAAAGTCAGCACTATTTATACAATTTGGTTAAATAATTGTGAGATTTCGCTTTCAAAGAGACTTTTTTGGCTCAGTATTAGCAGCTCTGAGTTTTACAACAGGCCAAGCTAGTTTCAAAGCCTATGGCTTATTGACACTTTGCGTGTTGACTTAGTCACTTGTAGTGTGATGGACAGGCAGATAAGGCCCTGCTTGAAGTCTGACACCACAATAGAATATATAGAGGGTCCTAACCTCCAGGTTTTACGGTGCTAGCAAGGTTACAGCGGGCAGCAAACAATACACTATAAAATTAAAAGAGAGAGAGAGAGAGAGAGAGAGAGAGAGAGAGATAGGGAGGAGGAGGGAGAGTGAGTGAATGAATGAATGGGAGAGAAACAGAGGTATAGGGAGAAAATAGGAGAGAGGGGCAAAGATAGAGTCGTAGACCCTTCAGATTCAGAGAGAGGGAGGACTGGGGTGGGAGAGTAAGAAAGAAGGGAAGAGAGGTGGCAGGGATACAGACGAATACAAAGGGAGAGAGCGGGCGGGATTAAATTACATATATACATACTTATTAGGTCCAAAAAAAATGATACTTCAAAATAATGAAATGGAGAGAGAGAAGTGGACAGACAGAGAGAGGGGGAGAGAAAGTTGGATAGATAGACTACGAGAGAAAGGGAGAGAGAGGTGGATAAATTGAGAGAGGGAGGAGAGAGGGGTGGATAGACTGAGAGAGAGAGAAGGGGAGAGAGAGGTGGATAGCAACAATAAGAACAACAGCAAAGCATGTAACATAATTAAAAACCAGGAATCGAACCTGATTTCTTAAAGTCGCACAGCGCCAGGCCTGTCGTGGTAGCCTCTTAGAATCTTGGACGCTCTGTTGGTGCACCCACTAACAATCCATGTACTAATCCAGGCTTTGACGAGGCTTTGTTGATTGTTTTAACGTTCAAAGTCAGCACTATATAGGCTTTAAAGTTGACGGGCCCCAAGACTAACATCTGACAATTTATGTGCTGCCACACACGAGACAGTGCGGGGAGACCTGGACCCATATCTCAACCAGTCACAATATACAGACACCGACCCAACCAGTAGGGAACGTTATCGGACAAATACATTTTGGACCGATTGCGGGATTCAAACCGGGCATCTCCCGATTGAGAGACCAACGCTCTATCACTTGAGCCAGTTCGCCCAGGCAGTGGCGCAGAAAATCGCTCTGTCGATCTCTCGCTCCGTGGCAGGAAGATCCTCTCTCACCGCTCCTGTTTTTGAGATTCATTAGAGCCTGACTTCGCGCCCATGATAGAGAGTCCGGGCTTTCCAAGATTGACAGTTTAATTTCCTCGCTAGGCTGGCAACTTAGCAAGTTAGTGTTGACAAATCTCTCCACAATCACGCTTTATGACTGGTTGACAATTGACATACAAGTTAAATACATTGGGATTTTGTTGTTATTGGTTTGTTTTGTTTTTCATTTTGTTGTTGTTAAGTTGCTGTTTGTATTGCGTGCGATCCTATTTAACAACTTTGAAATGTGAAATATGTTTGTTTTGATGATGGGGATTTTTTGGAGGTTTTTTGTTATATTTTGTTTTGGTTTATTTTAATCAATGTTCACATACATGTGTTACATTTCCATTTAAATGCATTTCGCACGCTTTCGTGTTGGAAGAGGTGGGTTCACTCGTCTGGAGCTATCAAGCAAAATGGTAGGCGAGGAGGCTGTGTTTGAAGCCCAGAGAGAGACTTATGGAACAAAGATTAAGACGAGATTGGATGATGACGGCTCTTCGTTACGTTGATGAATAGAACACTTAAAACATGTATAAAAAGCAGTTGCTTCAAATCCCAGTATTTTGTGGTGGCTGGGGAGGATTGGGAAAGATGGGGGGGGGGGGGGGTGTTACCCGACACCGGAATAGGGACACTTTCGTGTGGGGGGTGGAGGGGGGGGGAGAAGGAGGGGTGGGGGGGGGGGTCATCAACAGGCACAGTAGATGCAACTATATCACCGAAGAGGGAAGACGAAAAGTTTTTAAAAAATGAGTCTTGAGGTTCCCAGAGCTGAATGCTGTATTTATT
>RQTK01000548.1:239652-249652 GCA_003991915.1 Elysia chlorotica | reverse complement strand
AGCGAAAAAAACATTCTCTTTAAACAGCTATGCAGCCAAACCAAAATAATATAATCTACATAAAGTATTCCTTTTTAATACCCTCTTGGTCTTATCTGTATGTCTTTACTCGAAATACACACTATGGCCTTTTTTCTTCCCTTTTCTCCTATCTGCTTGTTTTTCCCTCATTAAATGTTGCGGATCATCTAGACTGGGCGTTAAACGCGGTCAGCGTGTGAAAATTTATATTTTAGTTATAGGTTTTAGTGCTTTACTGGACGTGTATTTTTTGTAATGCACCCATTTCAGATCGGGCGGCAAGCCAGAAAGGCTCTCAGATAACTACAGTGCATGCACCGCTTGAAGGCGGGTTTAGCACCTTCCCTGACAACTGACGGGTTTACGCCCCGCCTCGTGACCTACTTTAACCCTATTTTGGTTCCCGCCAGCTGACAACTCCCTTCTCCCTCTCCCTCACCCTCCCTCCGTCTCTCCCTCTCTTTCTCTCCCAACCCCTTCTCTCTCTCTCTCTCTCTCTCTCTCTCTCTCTCTCTCTCTCTCTCAGCTCGAGATTTCGACTTCGCGACAAGCCCAAGCCAAGATTTACGCTTGCAGTAAAGCCCGTGGTTTCCCCCCTCTCTCAGTCTCACTCTCTCACCCCTCGTTTCAGTCAAGGCATTCGGGCTCGGCTAGGCTAGCACATTCAACACCAACACGGTTTACACACCCAGTTATAATTTCACTGAGTGGGGCATTGGCAGAGTGGCAGTTCAGAGCTCAGGCCTGACAGGGGCGAGAAAACGATAGAATCTTTTCGGGAGATAGGCTAGGCCTGGCGGTAGGCTACACTGTTTGCAATCGTTATCATTTGAATGTAGCCTAGCTGGTTTAGATCTAGATCTAGATATACACCTACAGTTCATTCAAAGAGACCTTGAACTGGCATCGGATTGAGCCTGTTAGCCACATCAGTGCGAATACACTGTACTGTGAAGTGCTGTGATTCTTTTTAATTCCGACCTACTTTTTTACCAGGAATATCTTCAAAGGGATGTGTGATCCAGGTTGAATTTCTGTTTTCTTGGAGTAACGTTGTAACAATATGGCCCATGGCTTATGGTGTGTTCTTTGCTGCTGTCCACAGAGAGGAGGTTAGCCAAACGACTGTTGCGGCCAGAGGCCTGCTTTGCCCGGCCTTTGCATGGAAGGGCATGGGTTCCAGTGGCTACCATAAGCCACCAGCCCTCGCTATATCCTCGTATCCTGGCTTTATTATCCTCATGCTCAGCTTGGCTTTCATGTCAGGTAAGTCTTTTTTTTTAATTAAATAAATAATTAGACAAGATCTAAGTTGTAGTTCTCTGTATCTAGATCCAGATTTGAAGCTATTCTAGGGCCCAACACCCTGATCGTAAGTAAATATTGATCTCCAAGAATGTTAACTTTAACTGTTCCAAATAAGTGTGTTACAATGTAGATCAACATCCGTTTACAAATATCTAAAAACTAGATATTGGTTTCTTAAGCTCAATCTGCTCTTGTTTAGAGCGTATTGGTTGAATCACAAGGCAGTAGTTATCGGTGTAAATTAAAATTCACATGCATAATGAGCTCAAATCATGATATTCACAGTTCACCACTTTCTGACATTATTGTATGGTCAACGAAAATCTATACGTGTAACAATGTAACATTAGCAGTTCAAATTTGAACTCAAAATTTCCTTTTTCCACGATAAGTAATCCTAGATTTAAATCTGTGTGGGATTTATTATCTAGATCTAATCCAGAATTGTCCAGAGGACTTATGAATTTACCAAAATCACGATGTTACGGTTCCGCGGTTGTATGTGTGTGTGTGTGAGAGAGAGAGAGAGAGAGAGAGAGAGAGAGAGAGAGGATGAAATTCCTAGCCAACAAGACAGTTGCTCTCAATCTTAGGCCTGATTCTTTCAAATGTTACTGTTAATCTCAGAAAAAAAAAAGAAAAAGAACATGAACACTAGATCAGAACCTAGTGTGGATGTTCATGTCAACATATTATTCTCAGAGGAGAAAAATGGATACTTTCTCGACTTAAAAATTTAACTTTCAGATACTGTGATTCGTTTGGTGAGTTTATACTCGCAAAAGAGAGGATGTTTGTTTTGTTCGTCTCGTTAAATTTCGTTTCTCTCCAGTATGTTCATAATTTAAGCAAATTTCCGTTGGGAATAATTATATTAATTTAATGCCTTTAGAATTCCAATTACTTTTAAATCGTCGACCAAATAAAACAGCTTATAAATAAAGTTGTCAATTAGAATATTGGAAAGTTCAGACAATAGATAATAAATGTAGTGTGGTGTCACTTTTTAAAAATCCATTTCATATAAAACTGAAAATCAACGCAACCATTACAACGGCATTGCTGACTTCTTTGCAATCATCGATTTTAAAGTCGTCTTGTACCCCTAGACCTAAATCTCTAACGAGCCAACCTTCATTTTAAATTCCTCGCTTCCCTTGTGAGGTATTTTTTATTTTGTTTTTCCAAATACAATTATGTACATCTGGATCTGCATCTCCAATAGCAAAACGAAGCACAAGTCATTACGTACTGATCTTCGTTAAATGACTTTCAAATTTCCCCTTTTATATGTTTCCAACTGTAACTAATTCTTAAATTTATAAGTTGAAACAATGTTCACCGTCCAGCCATTCATATTAAACTACAATGATGGATATCGTTAAATTGATCTACTCTAATATCTGCGTTGCTTGGACTATAAAAATGGGCAATGACGAGTGTCGTTCTTCCGTTGCCATTTCGACCTGTTGTTCAGCTGAGAGGACTTGAATATATATATATATATACTTTCTGTTTGCAATCTAAAGATCCTATTTTGCTTATAAATTCATACTCGAGTTTTAGATTAGATCTCTCTCTCTCTCTCTCTCTCTCTCTCTCTCTCTCTCTCTCTCTCTTTCTCTCTTTCTCTCTCTCTCACACACACACATATAAAAACAGCCTCACCCAACTTGCTTCTGTCGGTCTATTAGTCGATTGCTTAACACATTTTTGATTTTGGCATTTATCACTCCCTGTCTAGTCAAAATCTCTGTCGTTTAATGGGGGCTTCTTAGAGACTAGTCCTTTAAGGGTAATAGGTATTTCTTACAGCACTACCAACCAATGGGGTGATCTGGCGCAAGTGGTCGGTATCCACGATCAGTCAACCATGTGTCCACTTTCGTCCCCTACTGTTTGGCTTGGTGTTTTCAACATAATGATACAGAATTAGACACAATTTAGCCTATTTATTGCTGGTTTTTGACGTTAAGCAACCAACTCAAATCAGCTTTAGTAAAATATCTACTTATCTCTCAATTAAGGCTGCTTAAATAACCCTCGTTCTACCGTTTTGCTTTCCACCTACAGTTACCGCCAACGGAACCCCACTGGGCCTGCTCCGAGAAGGGGATGCCGGCGGCAGCGGGCTGCTCGTGCCTGGAGGAGGATCTGTAGGGACCAACCAGGCAGGCGGCGGCAGCACGTCGCCCTGCAACCTCAAGCACTGCATGGACGCCTACTCCGTGGCCGAGAACGACCTCTTCAACGCCGACCCGGCTCTCCAGGACCGTGATGCCATCTGCGCCGCCCTGTCGGAGTACAAGCGCTGCATCATGGGCACCAAAGGCTGCGCGTCGGACCTCCTGTACCACACGGTGCGCACGCTCTACATCAAGCAGCGCAAGGACAACGGCTGCCCGGAGGAGGACGCCGACAGGAAGAAACCCAAGAGGACCAATAAGAACGGGAAGAACGGGAGTCATGGTCGGTCAAAGGGTCCCTTGGTACCCCCGGCGATGTGCGTGTATCAGGGCCCCAAGGTGTTCAAGCACTGCGGCCTCTTCGGCGATCCCCACTTGCGGACTTTCCACGGGGAGTTCCAGACGTGTAAAGTGGAGGGGGCGACCGGGAACCACTTATTGCTGATGGAGTGCCAGGTCCACTGGTTACTAGGACACCTCCCGTTATGTCTACAGTGCCGCTGCTCGTGCCATTCCAGTCCCCCCCCCCTTTCCAAATCAAATATTTTAAAGGAATAAGGCTTGTATTCAGCTGTTGAGATGTATTGGACGTGTTTATCACAATAATTATAAGTAATGTCTAGAGCTCCCAGTTTGCACATGTAATCATACACATATATGTAATTTTTGTCCTTTTGCAAAGGTGTGCTAGTTTACATAGCCATCACCTTATGTAGTTTAAACTAGCCGTATTGTTTGTCATGGTGTACATGCAGACATTATATCAATACAAAAGATAATTCCAGCTTGTAAAATTTTTGGATCTACTTATTTTGTGTTACTGGATACATCCACCACGGTTACATGGAAGATTTTGGCATTCTGTTGTGGGACTGGTTCAGCTATCCTCCCCCCCCTCTCTCTCTCTCTCTCTCTCTCTCTCTCTCTCTCTCTCTATCTCTCTCCTTCTCTCTTTCTCTCCCTCTCTCCACCTACCATTTTTATCCAGAACATGATAGTGTTTCTTTGTGTACAGATCTACATTGTATCTTTGTTCTTTTTCTTTTTCTCTTTAGACACTTTTTTTTACGTTCAGCACAGATCTACTTGTTATGATCTCGAACTTTATCTTTCTGCATTTCTTGTGTGTATGTGTGTTTGGGGGGAGGGGGGGTGTTGTTGTTGTTCTGTTTGGTGGAACCTTTTTTCCTTCTCACCCTCCTTTTCACCTACCTCTCGATTTGTTTACACTGTGCTTAACATTGATATTGATGTCTTCTACTTCAAGTTAAGATCAGATACATTTTTTATCCACGTCCGTCAGTCTTTGTCAAGTTTTGCTCCTGTAACTGTATCAATTCATTGCCCCCCTCTTTCTCTGCAGGGGTCTCTGGTATGCAACACTGCAGTCCCCTCTCTTCCCCGATCTCCCTATCTACGATATATATAGTTTATTCCTGGGTGAAATGTAAACTGGCGTGGCAAATTCGTTCTCTGCATGGGTTCTCCGACTAGCTTAGCGGAGAGCTCCGATTTTGATTGAGATACGCGCAAGGAAATTTAACCTGGCGCTAGACCCGAACCTGGAATGTTTGCAGTGTTGATCTTCTTCGGGGTGGGAATTGAAAGGACGGAGGGTGGATTCGAACCTGGGTCTTATTATAATATACTGTCATTGACCCAACCAGTAGGGAGAAAGGTGACCGTACTAGGATTCGAACCTGGGTCTTATTATAATATACTGCCATTGACCCAACCAGTAGGGAGAAAGGTGACCGTACGTCTTTCTCAGCTGGTCTTATTATAATAGGTGACCGTACTAGGATTCGAACCTGGGACTTTCTCAAACAAAGTTGTCTCTCTGACGATTGAGCTACATTTAGATTTAGTTGTCTGATAGGAATATGTGTGTGCAGTCTGAGGAGCATGTAACTGCTTCCTCATATGTTTTTTGCAATGTTTATCACAGTATGGACAGTCTTAGGTGAGTTCTTAGTGTTATCGCACTAGTGCAAGTCGCTCAAGAGAACTTTCTCATGACACTTTTGAAGTAGATTTACATACCACTAAGGACTTACATGATTTTGAAAAGGTAAACAATATGATAGTTATTTGTGCTGAATACTTTTATAGACCCTATATTACAGTGTTGTTGTTTTTTTTTTTTCTTGCTCTTACAGAAAGTTCCAGAAAAACAAAAATCTCCATCTCTGTCACTGTCTTCATCGGGAAGTGGGAAAACTCAGCTGTCACAGAGCAGTTCGTCCGAAGACATACCAGTAGCGCCATCTACCAACAAACGCATTCGGCTCACTCTGTCTGACAACAGAAATGTCAGTTTTGAGTTGAATTGTCACTTTAATTACGCACTAATGTCAAGGAGTTTATGGTCCTTTTGCAGAAGACAGATTTGAGTTTCTTTTGTGTCCAAAAAAAATCAGTTATTGTGCTATAAAACTTTATTGATTCTGTATTCTATAATTTATCCATAAGTCCTAGGATTGTTATAACCAAAAAAAGCACCATATTATAAATAAATGTTGTTGTTATTTTAATTTTTATACATCTGTTTTTTTTTACTCTGGTATAGCATAATTATACTAACATGTGTTTAGAGGGATGAATTCATTAACAAGCTTTATTTCAAATCTCTTTTTACTATTACTTTTAAGAGATGCTTTACCTGTGGTTCAATTTCTTGTAAAAGAAAATTGACATTAGAGTATTAGAAATGTGAGTGATCGCTGGGTTGTGGGGTTTGAGAAGCGTGTCATCAAAAATGTAGGGTGTGGCCTGAATTGAGTCCATGCACTTTTCATGCCAAATAGTATAGCATAGCTGCCAACCAGTACGTATAATACGTACTTAGTACGTATTTGACCTCCCGAGTACGTCCGTCCGTATCTGGTTGAAAAAATACGTATTTGACGGTATTCAGCTAAAAATCGGGTGTCCCGTCGATCGCTCAGTACTTGCTGCCATTTTCGGCAATAACGCCCGGTTAGCCCAGTCGTTAACACCGTCCATTCACGTTTTTAACGCCTCATAAGTACACCCTGCGTCTCCCATCAACTTGTAGATTTATCGTTCACTTGCGGCTCTTTTCGGTAAAAAATGCGGTAAATAGTGTACCACTATATCGGCAATTATGCTTCCGCCGCCGGCGATCTGTCCATCCGATTGACTGCGACTGGCGGAGAGTTTGTTTCCAAGAATCCAGTTTTGGGGCGACCGGTTAGACTGATTTAGACTTTAAATCATCGTCGCAGACTGATTTAGACTTAAATTTTAAAACCATCTTCGCTGTCAAGCGCCGATCCCCTCACAGTTCTTACTCTCGCACGATCAGACAAACTATTTCGTATTTTGTAGTGCAAGGCACAAACTGCTACTCTTTCACACGGACAGACATTTACATATTTATTCACATTTTTTTATCTCCGTTTGGCGTCGCATTATTTCATTTACTCATAGATGTTACATACTGTACACGATCTTTTGCCCACTTTTTTTTATTCCTGGGCTAAATTATTTAAATTCTCTTCACAGCTTTCACTTCTCAATATAAATCTTGCTTATAATTATAATTCGTTATCGTCATCGGGATTTGGATCTGATATCACAAACGGATTATTGCTGTTGCCTGGCGCTATAGTGTTGCATCTCAAGCCAAACCGATGCCACCTTTTGTGTCCCATATGGACATTTAGGTACATTTACGATCTTTTCGGCGACACCCGATTTGTGGCATTCCCGCTAAATTGCCGATGGAAGACATGCCTCTAAACAAACGTATCTGTCGTTCCGAAGTGACAGTACATCGAAGGCGAATCTACATCTAGATCTAGACTGTTGCTTTATATTCTAAATCTAGTTCATGTCCAAGATCTAATTCTGTGATATAATAAATATAAGAACGAACTAGATCTAGTGGCAGACCGTGGTTGTCCATTAGTGGTTGCTCAGTCAATGAGCATGGTGTTAGTTGCAATTGCTTTGGGCATTCTAGAAATAAAGAAAGCTTACATTCTTTAGTCAACCGTCTGGAAAATATTATATTTAGATAATGCAAAGCCTCACGTGGTGTTTCTGACACTAGAAACGAAAATAAATATATATAAAAAAAATAAATAACCAAACCAAAAAAAAACAACACACACACACAAAAGAAGAAAAAAAAACAACAAAAAAGGCATTGCTCCGAAATATCCAACAGCGCATTCTGCAAAGGGGATGTGGGGAGGAGAAAGCGGAGGGATGCTTAGGTATTTGTAGCAGTAGTAGTAGTAGTAGTAGTAGTAGTAGTAGTAGTAGTAGTAGTAGTAGTAGTAGTAGTAGTAGTAGTAGTAGTAGTAGTAGTAGTAGTAGTAGTAGTAGTAGTAGTAGTAGTAGTAGTAGTAGTAGTAGTAGTAGCAGTAGCAGCGAAAGTAATTGAATGAGGAGAAGAACATGTGGCGCTTGGTTTTAAAACGTTGCATAGCTGCCAAATTACCACTAGTACTAACACGGTTACTAGCAGTAGTACTACTGTTATTGCTGTTGCTGTCATCAAAGAGATATTTGCTTTTTATCTGAACATGTTAGATCGTTTCAATTGTGAATTTTTTATTCAATGTACATGTAGCTTTAAACAACCAAAATAGGAATACCTTTAGCTGTCTTCAACTCTAATCCAAAGTTGCAGATGCTGATACACATGTAATTATAAGATTGCGTAGGTTGGTTATCTGTAACCGCGCCCCCAAAACATCTTCCCATAGTCGCCACAAATGCACTCTTTGACACGTTCATTGGGCAATACAGACGTAAACTTAGGTAAGCCTTAGCCTTAAGCCACCTTAACGTCTTTCGCGTGAAGCGGCTAATCAGATAGGAACACTAACTGTACTTGGAAAAATTTCAATAATTATGTTTAGGTTCATCTTATCGAACTCCTACACTAAAAGGAATATATACAATTTACGAATTTTGAAAGACAAAAAAAGAAAGTGTACAAATGGCTGAACGTATTGAGCAGCTCGCTCGCTCTATTAAATTTCAAACACAACTCTAGTCCAACGTATTAATTAAAAAGAGATAAAATGAATGACTTTCTGAAACTGTGAAAAGACCAGACCTTAGTCAGGCGAAGCATGGTTTTTTTTAGGATCTTTGCCATAAACGCTTTTAGTTCCAAAATATGACACGACTTTATTGGAAAAAAATGTTAAATAGCAAAATACAGAAATAATCCTCCCCCAATGTGCGTTTTTAAAATAAATGCATGTTAGAAGAAGCTTGTTCATCTTTTTATTCGTCTTCACAGTGTTTATGCTACACAAATACATGTACATGTAATTTTGTATGAAGATGTTGATAATCAGGGGAAATAAACGATTCTTGATACGCAATGGCAGCATTTGCGTGTGTTAAAGTAAGATAAAAAGAAGAAGAAAATAACAAGAACACAAAAAACCTAACTCAGAGAATGATGATAACTTCTTTTTATTTTGGACCAAAGATTGTGTTTAAACTCCAGAGTGTAGAGTTTGGGGAAAGGAGGAAATGAAGGAGGGGGTGCCTTGTTTGCGATTTGGAGAAATGGGATACCGTCGAAGTAGACTAGTCCTGGTGTGACATGGCTACTTTTTTTTATTCCATCGCAAGATTGTTTTGGAACTGGTGAAAGGTGCAGGTCTTTGGACTAGCCCTGTATGGGCTTCTACGTGTATTGTAATAGGTGCTGGTTGTTGTTGTTGTTTTTTTTCGGAGTTTTTTTTTTTTTTTCCTAGGCTACTAGAGCTCTAGAGTCTTATTATTCTTGACTAGCCCTCTCCACTCTCCCCCTCTCTCTCTCTCTCTCTCTCTCTCTCTCTCTCTCTCTCTCTCTCTGCCTCAAGGCATGTCCCTCTGGTCTCTAGAAACTAGAAAGTCGAAAGCCATGCTCAACGTAAAGACTAGGCTAGGGGAAGGTGTGAGAGAACTAAACGGCGCGGCTGGAAGACGCCAGTCAGCCGGTCTCTGTATGTGCCGTGTCTCGTGTCTCGTGTCTCGCGAGGAGCAAGACTGCAAGAGACAACAGTGGGAACACACGGGGGGAGAGGGACACGACCTTTCGGTAAAGGTCCCTTGCCTGCCTGCCTGCCTGGCCCATTTTCCCAGTCTATGAGTCTATGGGTCTAGCCTTGCCTAGGTTGGGCATAGGCAAAGACGGTGGAGGAAATTTAATGCAAAGGGGCCGGGCCCTTCGTCTCTTCAGTATAAATCCCCCATTCTGTGGTCTTCGCGGTCCCCTTTCTTTCTCTTATCTGTTGCCAACAAATCTTTGTCTCCTTCAGGAGCGAGAGCGGAAAATGAGGAGGGGTTTTCCAAGCTTGTTATGTTTGGGCCGGCTACACATTTTTTGGTCTTATGTTTTCTTGCCGTGCATGTTACTACACCGTAACCACCTGTAGATTTTTTAGTTATTATGTATTTGTTGACGTATTAGACGTTGTTGTTGTTGTGGTAGTAGTTGTAGGAGGAAG
>RQTK01000548.1:221239-232171 GCA_003991915.1 Elysia chlorotica | reverse complement strand
ATTAACATCTTATGTCTTTCCGTATCAAACTCGCCACACAATAATTTACACTCGCAAATAAGTATAGAACTAGAAGACTACAATAAACAAAGTAGATTAAACACCTGAGGCTGAAAAAAATTACAATTATAATTAACACCATAATTAATCAAGACTTGCAACGCTACGAGAAATCAACAATAACACGCATATTTCATCACATTAACTTAGGCTCACATAACTCGCATATATCTAGGCCTACGTACAGTTTAATACTCTGAGAATTTGCTTTGTTAATGGCATATTACATTCATGGTGATTGTACACATTATGTAAAGCATTGATAATTTAAAACAACTTACATGTATTAAGTTCACTCATCATCATCATTTATTAAATAGAAGCATTAGAGTTGTACATTTATACACCTGATTTAGATTCGGCACTGAATAATATTAATTAAATCACACTTCCGGATGCATTCCTGAGGACACTCAAGATATTGCCATATACCCCTGTAGTTTCTCTCTCTCTCTCTCTCTCTCTCTCTCTCTCTCTCTCTCTCTCTCTCGCCTGTTTCGTCCTTTCCCTTTTGTTTCACCTTCTCTCTTCCCCCCTCTCTCTCGCCTGCCTGTCTGTCTGTCTATCTATCTGTCTGTCTGTCCCTCTCTGTCTGTCTGTCTGTCTGCGTCTCTCTCTCTCTCTCTCTCTCTCTCTCTCTCTCTCTCTCTCTCCATGATCCTCAAATACCTCAAATACATAGTAGCGGTATGTACATTTTATACACAAGAAATAAAAGAGTCACTCCACATTCAGTGATAATTCACATGAACAATACATCGATATAACATGTAATAAAACTATTACACTCACATCATCACTAAGCCTTGCCTTCTCTGGCTCCCATGCCTGATACATGTACACACTTTACTGGGCCTTCCCTAACACAATAACTAACAAGTAACCAGTACAAAAAACAGATCTGTATCAGTCTGTCAGTCAGTCAGGCCTGTCACAGCCAAACAGCAAACAACCCCCAATCACTCTCTGTTTATCTAGGAGCACATTCCAACACACAGTTAGTTTATACATGTATCTGTTTTGGACGACCAAATGCAAATACAGTGTACATGCATCTTGTTTTCTTTTTGCTAATATACTTTAAAATTAACTAACCCTCATCTTATTTTCTGTGAGTTTGAGTACGACAAAATGAAGCTTAAAATTGAAAAGATTGTTTCATTGATTTACTATCATAACACATTCAACTTATCAATTTATCACAATGTCTTTTTTTTGTCTTGATAAATATAGTATACTAATTGACATTAATTATGGTGTTAATTATAATTATTTTTTTTTCAGCCTCAGGTTTTTAATCTACTTTGTTTAGTAACAAAGTTGATTGTAGTTTTCTATAATTGTTTACGAGTGTAAATTATTGTGTGGCGAGTTTGATACGGAAAGACATAAGATGTTAATGTGTCTTTCTGTGTGAAAGATTACTGAAAGTGGGTTTTGAAAATACATTTATGAAATTAATTATGAGTGTGTGTGGTTCGTTACTATTTTGAGAAATGGTCTCGTCTGGAAGTTGGATGAAGTATTATGCTTGTTCGTGTTATTGCGTTTTTATCTTTTTGAAAATCCATGAAATTTGCAATGTGTTTCTGTGAAATATTTGATATTAAAATGTTATGATTTTAAAAAGTTTGTTGTGCTTCTCTCAATTCTTTGTTTTCTGATTGTTTGTGTGTGACTCAGATATATAACCTATGGTTCCTGAATAAGCATACTAAAATGTATGCAATAATAGACATCTTTTATTTACCAGTTGTAGGATGATACACGATTACATTTCTGGAGTCTTTGCACTAAATCAGGAAAAATAATCTCAAACAAAGAGAATTATTGATTGCCAGTATATCCATGAAAATTTCAACTAAATGTCCAAAATTCGGATGCAATTGCCAGTTAATCCTTGAAAATTTAAACTGATGTCGAAAATAAAAAAAAATTCTGAGGCTCTCAAACATAGTCAATGATTTGAGTAAATAGTGTATTTATAAACTATTGATGCTTAACTGATTGAAAAAAGTGTTATTTCTTTATGCTTCCTCCAACGTGCTCCTTACTTCCTTTTTATGCTTGTCAGTCTCTGTCTCTCTCGCTCTCAATCCATTTCTTCCCCCTCTCCCTTGCCTCTTTCTTTCTTTCGTCCTGCCATAATCCTTTCAACTACGCTATATTTAGACATCTTTAGAGGTAATTTAAAAGAAAATTTAAACCTTTTTTCCACTTTACACACTTGGAGTATTTCCGTCGCTCTCGTTAGCTGGGCATTCATCAGTTACTTCCACCATTTTATCCTCTCTCTCTCTCTCTCTCTCTCTCTCTCTCTCTCTCTCTCTCTCTCTCTCTCTCTCTCTCTCTCTCTCTCTCTTCCCCTATAATGACCACTCCTCTCTCTCTCTCTCTCTCTCTCTCTCTCTATCTCTCTCTCTCTTCCCCTATAATGACCAATCCTCCATCTCTCTATCTCTCTCTTTCTCTTTCTCTTTCTCTCTCTCTCTCTCTCCATCTCTCTCTCTCTCCCCTTGTAAAGACCCAAACCCGTCTTTCCGCCTGATTTACTCTTTCCGCTTCTGCCTCATTTACGCGATGCTATTGCTAGCACAGAACGAGAAAGACACACCCTGAAAAAAAAAAGAGTTCCGACTGGAATTCTCCAACTAGCCCCAGAGTGTTCAGTCTGTTCACTTAACTTCTCAGTTTGGGGGTGCCAAGAATAGCCATTTAGCACTACGAAATCGTGAGCTTGTCCAGTAGATCTTTGTTCTGATTCTTGTTGTTAAGTCCATGTCCCTGATAAGAGGTCTGCGAAAACCAGAAGTGCGTGTAAATTACTTAGAGTTAGAGCACACCCAACACAGCGGGGGACGTCTGCGCTCTAACCGACTGACCATTCACGCGGAAACCTATAACCCGAGAATTCAGCTAGCCGGCTAGCCATTGGACTAAGGGGGTTCCAACCAATTACTTATACTTGGGTTTGCCCTATTTTTTTTTCTCTTTGGGTTAAGTATAGTAGAAAGAGTTCTGCAACTACTTAAGGCCACAAGAGAGGCAAAATGGTGTTAAACGATTTGGAACTACTAATCTAATCTCTCCTTTTTAACTGTTTGTTGGTGTTGTTGTTTAGCGTCCAACGTCAGCACTATATAGGCTAAATTGTGGACGTGCCCCAAGATTAACGCTTGATAGGTTTACATGTTGCCACACAGAGACAGTATGGGGATACCATGGCTCTTTTCTCAGCTAGTCACATAATAATGATACCGACCCAACCAATAGAGGACGAAGACGGGCAGATGAATTTTTGATCGATCGTGGTTTTCGAACCGGTGACCTACCACTTGCGCCTCCTTTCCCAGAGCAGGGGTAGAACCACGAGCCTCTTGTGTCGGAAGCCTATATTCTATCCCAGGACTACCACCACCCCTCCCTCCATTACCAATCTTTTTTTCCCTTTATTTTAACATTAAATGTACAGACTTTAGCTTATTAGTGATAAACCAGAATGTTTACTATTTGATATCAGAGATCAACTGAAAGATAATGTAATAAACTAACATGTTGATGTAATTAGGTTTATAAAAACAAGCTTTTTTTTAAAACGTGGTGTTATTGTACATCATCATCAAACAATAATGCCACAACAAGCCACCCTTGTAAGTTAATAATAATATACCATAAACTACGGCAAATAAGCGCGATGACAAAATATTTGGACAAAACATAAGAATACTTTGACTTCAACTTTCATTATTTCACGATTGGACTATTGTAATTCTTTACGTATGTGAAATTATTCAAGGATCGTCTGGATACTGGATAGGTTCCAGAGATTCCAAAAAGTGCTGCTTGGATGGTACATGTAGCAGGAAAGAGAAAGCGAGACCATGCGACACTTCTCATTAAGCATCTACATTGGTTGTTAGTAAAATCACGCATTGAATATCAGATGCCCATTCCTAATTTTAAAAAGGCATATATATAAATAAAAATTTGTGGTGCGGCTGCACCAAAAATATGAAATTTCATAACAATAAAGAAAGAAGATAAGGGCCCGTTCTTATGAAGCGCACCTAAACTTCAGTGCGTTCCTAAATTGTTTAGTCCTTCTCTAGTCAAGTCCCTGACTAGTCT
Organism: Elysia chlorotica; assembly: GCA_003991915.1. Lineage (NCBI taxonomy): Eukaryota > Metazoa > Mollusca > Gastropoda > Plakobranchidae > Elysia > Elysia chlorotica. Next base: position 227,983 of record RQTK01000548.1, on the reverse strand, counting down.
CAACTAAAGTTAGGTGCGCTTCGAAGAACCGGGTCATTATTTTTAACTCAAGTTCAAACGCAAACTTAATGCAACAAATTTCAACAATGTATTACTTTATTGCGCAAGAAGTTTCTGAATTACAAGATACAGAAAAACTTTATTGATACAGAGGGAAATTTGTTTCCATTGAAAAAAACAGTATCTGACATGTACATAAAATATAATTGCTGTTTATCTCTTAATAAAGATTTAAGAAATACACAAACAGTATAAAAAGAACACATAGTATAGAAGATTTTTAACATGTAAAAATGAAAAAATATTACCGAGTGCATACGTATAAAAAATAAATATATTAATATGTGCATATACATAGACATAGTATTAACATATGTAACACATGAAATGAAATAATAATGCTGAGTGCATAATGTGTATAAATATATAAATAATGTGTATAATTATACAGCAGCTATTGCAAGATATGTTCACAAAGTGTTTAGTATAATATGTGTGTGTGTTCTGTAGTTTACTATATATGTATAAATATATGTAATTTATTTAATAAGAGCATGTTAAATTTTAAAGAGTGCACTTTTAAAATAGACCAATATTCGGACAGAAAAATTAGGAGAAGAGTGAGATTAAAATATTGATATATATTTGACCTTTAACAAACATATTATGGCATTATCTGAAACTAGATTATTATGAAAAATCATTTTATATACATCAGTGCAAGCTTTAGTCATTGGGCCCTTTTGAATACACATTGTATTTTAATAACGTAGTCAAAATGCAACTCAAATATTATGTTTGAAAAGAGTAATTATTAGTGATGCATTCTACATATATAGCATTTAAAATTAATATGACTGCGACTTTCAAAAAAAAAAAAGAAAAAAAAAAACAATATTGGAGAAATGTCGTAAAATGGGATGCAGAGTATCTTTAGAAAACTTATGGCTTTAACCATTATGAGTTAAAAATTTGAGCATATAGATAATACGAAGTCTTCTTTTCTTCTTTTTTTTCTTTTTTTTTGGTTGTTGTTTTGTTTTTGTTTTTGTTTTGTTTTTGTTTCGTTTTCTCAATATCGAGTTTTTCAAATCGTACTTCCCAAAATCTTATTATTCTCTTAGGTAACTTCTTCCTCTTAATCTCTCTCCTCTCTCTCTCTCTCTCTCTCTCTCTCTCTCTCTCTCTCTCTCTCTTTCTCTCTCTCTCTCTCTCTCTCTCTCTCTCTCTCTCACTTCGATCTATATCTCTTTCTCTCTCTTCATTTCTATCTTCTTTCAGTCATAAGTCTTACTCTTTCTCTCTTTCAGTCATAATTCTTACTCTTTCTCTCAAATTAATATATAGTGGAATTATGTTTTAATGGCATTCTCCAAACTTATTAAGAAACCGTATATCCCTACAACAATAAAACTGTATAAAAATGAAATACTCCAGACTGTCACAAAAAGATAATAATAAAAGTGGCAACCCAAATCTATTGTGATGCATGCTCTTTCACTGCAAAATTTAAATCTCCAGAATAAATTAATGGCGTTTCTGAGCCGAAGACGTGTCTGGCTTTAAGCTTTATAGCCATGTCAAGTCATGTAGGGAAACGCTTAAGAAAATCCTTGTGATTTAATATCCGACAGGCGACAAGTTCTACCTGAGAACTCTTCCATCAGGAAAAACAGAAAAGGTGGAACAGTAGATTAATGAGATTTGTAGATCTACGGTTGTAAGTACAACTCTGTGGTAAGCTTACGACTCGTCTTAATAAGACCTGTTAATAAGAAGGCTTACGATGAGTTGTAAGCTAGTTTGACGTTGTACTTACGACCTTAAGCCTGGTATCGTGGGTGGTATTAGTCTGTGGGACTGCATTACTTATTATCACTTGCTTTTTGAACTGTCAGATTCAACAAATAACGCACATAAATGCAACTCAAGCATAACTTGAAAGACTGGTGATGCTACAGTGTATTGGTAAATAATTAGATAACCATGGAATATGACAGCGCAATCATAGTTTACTGATGGTGAAGCAGTTAATACAAGTAATAAAAGCGTCTTTGAAAAGAAGAAAGAAGAATGAATAAACATTATACAGACGAGTTAGTAGCCTACGACAGTTCTGACACAATAAGATGATGATGGAAACACTGCTGCGTTTCAGAATAAAACGTTTTAAGACGCCCATAAAAAAAGTTAATCGAATAACAAGCTGACGACACTTCGCTAATTCTTAACCACCCACCCTTCCCCCCTTACTACCCTACTCCCCTCGCTACCAAACTCTCTCTCTATATATCTCTTTCTCTTTCTCTCTCTCTCTCCCTCTCTCTCTCTCTTTCTTTCTTTCGTTCTTTCTTCTCTCTCTCTTTCTCGCTCCTCTCTCTCTCTTTCTCGCTCCCCCCCCTCTCTCTCTCTCTCTCTCTCTCTCTCTTTCTCTCTCTCTCTTTCTCTCTCTCTCTCTTTCTCTCTCTCTCTGATCGTTGATGTTGTATAAAAATTGTATGCTTGGCCTCTGGGAACCAAAAACATTTGATGCAAAAGAAAAAAAAAAGAAGAAGAAGTATAATAGAAAAAAAAAAAAAAAAAAAAAAAAAAAAAAGGAAAAAAGGGGGGGGGGGGAAGTATTTAATACTAAACGAGCCTAATGACAGACAAGGAATTCAGTTCAGACTAACAGTAACAGTTCCCACTCTTTCAAATGGGACTTTCCGTTTCTCCTTAAAATGACGAGATGATATTCGTCTAGTAAATTGATGAAATTTATATCAACACCTATAATATGGCTATGAGCAGGACTTGTTAGTGAGTGGTTACTGCAAGAGACAGGTTGACAGTGACGCATTCGTTTAAAATGAAGAAAGTAATAAAATATATTATAGGTTTTCCACTGTATAATAATTATAGGCCCTATACGAGATATAAAATAGTTCCCATGTTGTAAGAACAAGTAAGTTAAAAACCAGAGACACTACATTTATTTAACTCCATGTTTTAACTACTAGATATCTCTTCAGAGTGTGTGGCACTATGTGGCGACTGATGATGAACACGGCTCTCTACAAAAACAACATTAATTATCGGGCCGCCAAGATGGCTGCGACTGACCCAATGCCATCTAAATCTGCACAACATCAGTTGACATGTCGTCTCATCACCGCCTTTGTTTTCTTAAGGGGCGCCAGATAGGCCCAGGCATATCTCAGTCGGTAGTGTACGGAAATGACGATCAGGAGGTCCGCGTTTCGAATCTCATCGCTTTGCCTCCGTGTCCGTACATGATTGTGATTCTTCGGGAAATCTAAAAGATATTAAGTGTTTCAACACACCCATCATTTCAATCATTCATTTGCTGTAACATTGGTATAGAAACAAGTTTGGTATCAGCAGCATCAACAACGGCAGCAGCGGTAGTAGATGTTATACAATTTCATGTAGTAGTAGCTATTGTTGTTGTTAATGTTGTTTTTGTTGTTGTTGTTGTTGTTGTTGTTGTTGTTGTTGTTGTTGTTGTTGTTGTTGTTGTTGTTGTTGTTGCAGAATCTTTGGGAAGAGGCCGCAATGTGGTGGTAGTTTGATGGATATAAGTTTTGAATTTCTTATTGTGACGATCTGAGGCTATTTAAAAATGAGTGAAGCATGTGACACAGTTATATAATATATGCGATGGCTTTAAGTATAATTAGTGGACCACATGACATAGGGCCCACTTGTAATTTTCACTTGATACCATCATAACTTTTAAACTTCGCGACTAACCATTATGGTTTATCCGCAACGAAAATGAACAAATTCCGTTATTACTACAAATGGTTAAACTTAATGATGGCTTTTAGAATAATCCGTAAATTGTCTTGTAGGTTTAACAAGTTCCCACCATAACTTTTTAGGACTACGTTAAATACTATACGGTAATGTTTTATCGTCTCCAAAGACGCTAAGAAATAATGAGCCGTCGTTAACAGATGAAGTAAATCCCAATTATTATAAACTGTTAAACTTAGTATGACCTTCAGAATTATTAGTAAACCGCATGACTGTATTGTAACTTGTTAGGATTACTTTACATGCTACAATCATCAACCATGTTTCATCATATCCTACGGTCATAATTAAGTTGTTGACGGATTAAGTAAATCACTACCGGTATAATTTATGAAACTTTCCAGTTACGATGGCTATCGCTTACTATTGGTGAATCACATGACCAACCTAACTTCACCACTTATCATCATAGGACTATTGTTACACTGTCACATGATCCATTACAAGGGTAATCTAGTCAAAATCCATGTTAAGCCTCGCTATAATTATTTTCTATTTAGGTATAGTTAGATGTATTTAGATTTAGGTAATTGAGGTGAGCTTAGGGTTGATAAACCAGATTGAGGTACATTTAAATAAGGAACATTGTGCTTCTTAAACTACGATATGATCCAATATTACGGAAATGACTATATCGTCAGTTTTAATTTTTCACTATCGATTGAAATGCGTTACAATGTCACGAACTCAGTGTACTCAATAGTAAAAACATTATCAATATGGAAGAGTGTCACTATGTATGGTAATTTTTGTACATCTAGATTCAATATATCGGACGGGTCCCTACACTAACGACTGGCAATTTTAATCGCCGTCACACATAAGCATAGCTAGGATGCCAGTGTTTATTCCGGTTACATTATGCTGACACCGACCCAACCAAAAGAGATAAAAAAAATTTTGATCAATACAGCTTTGCCCAATCGTGGCTTCGAACAGGACACTTATCGAGCAGAATCCAAGGTCTCTACCATATAGGCCAGCTTGGGGTAAGAGGTAATGTTTAGTAGGTTTGGTGTATACTGTACAGAGCTAATGTGGTAGTAGAGTGTTAGACCGTGGCGAAAGCTGCAGACCAGATTGCTCATTCGTGGGCTCGAACCGTGGACCTCCCGTATTGCCCTGCGTTTTACCATTTTAAACTTGTGTTATGTTTGGTTTGGCGAAGACTGTAGAGAGATGTGGTAGACTGGCAGTAGTTAAAGTAGTATATAGACCGCCACAGAGGCTGCAGACTACATTGTCCAATCTTGGAATCGAACCATGCACCTTCCTAATAGAATCCCAGGCCTCTACCATGTAGGCCAGCTTGTGGTAAGAGATGTTGTTTGGTTTAATATAGACTGCACAAAGCTGATGTGGCTGTAGAGTAGTATATACACCGTGGCGGAGGCTGCAGGCCCACATTGTTCAATCTTGAAATCGAACTGTGCACCTCTAAACAGAATCCCAGGCTTCTACTATTTAAGCATGCCCGGGGGAAGATGTATTGTTTTGTTGTGGTGTAGACTGTACATAACTGATGTGTCTGTAGAGTAGTAACTAGTATATACACCGTGGCGGAGGCTGCAGGCCCAGATTGTTCAATCTTGGAATCGAACCAGGCACCTTCCGAATAAAGCCAGCTCGGGGGAAGAGGTATTGTTTGGTTGTTGTGATGTTTTTGTGGCTGTAGCGTATTATATTACGTGGTTGTTAAGTAGTATATACACCGTGGCGGAGGCTGCAGGCCCAGATTGTCCAATCTTAGAATCGAACCAGGCACCTTCCAAACAAATCCAGGCTTCTACCATATAAGCCAGCTCGGGGGAAGAGGTATTGTTTTGGTGTGGTGTAGACTGTACATAACTGATGTGGCTGTGGAGTATTATATAGACCGTGGCGGAGGCTGCAGGCCCAGATTGTCCAATCTTGGAATCGAACCAGGCACCTTCCGAATAAAGCCAGCTCGGGGGAAGAGGTATTGTTTGGTTGTTGTGATGTTGTTGTGGCTGTAGCGTATTATATAGACCGTGGCGGAGGCTGCAGACCAGGGCAGACCAGGGCAGACCAGAGAGCTGTTCTGCAGGCTTTCCCTTAATTACCCCAGTCGTGTGGCGATATTAGGGCTAATCCCCGCGGCTTAGTGGAAGTGTCGTGCAAAGGTCTAGCGCTTACTGCACTGGCTTAATGGCCGGCCACTTCCACCTCTCGAGCGTCTCGGGAGTCTCTGTACACTGTACAACCGGTGGCTCGAATGGTTTAACAAGCCTTGCGATTGTGCAGTCCATTGCCAGGGGGGCGAACTGGCTCATGTGGTAGAGCGTTGGTCTTCAGATCAGGAGGTCCGCGCATCTAATCCCGGTGGCTCGAAGGCTATTGTAGGCCTTGCGATTGTGGAGTCCATTGCCAGGGGGGCGAACTGGCTCATGTGGTAGAGCGTTGGTCTTCAGATCAGGAGGTCCGCGGATCTAATCCCGGTGGCTCGAAGGCTAATAGGCCTTGCGATTGTGGAGTCCATTGCCAGGGGGGCGAACTGGCTCATGTGGTAGAGCGTTGGTCTTCAGATCAGGAGGTCCGCGGATCTAATCCCACGATCGGCAGATTTATTTGTCCGATATTCGTCCCCTGTAACTGGTTGGGTCGGTGTCAGTATAATGTGACCGGCTGAGACAGGAGTCATGGTATCCCCGCCCTGTCTCGTGTGTGGCAGCACATAAAATTGTCAGACGTAAGTCTTGGGGCCCGTCGCCGTATATGATCCCTAGAGGAACCTAGGAGACGTTAAACCCTATAGAGAACACCAAGATGTCATAGTGTAGAAAATGTTTAAAGAACCAACGAGTCCATTGCCAAATTTCGAAGCGAGGACGATATATACGGGATTCTGCACCGGAGTCTTAACAATCAGAGTTCTGCTATAGACTTACAGAAGTCATGGTATCC
>RQTK01000548.1:211239-218739 GCA_003991915.1 Elysia chlorotica | reverse complement strand
CCAGAGATGTATCAATGTAGATGTATCGATAGATAAGGAGAGGGAGATACAGTAGAGAGAAAAGAAGGAGAAGCAGAGCAAGCGAAAGAGAGAGAGAGAGAGAGAGAGAGAGAGAGAGAGAGAGTTATATAGAGAGAGAGAAGACGAAATATCATTTTGTATTAATTTTACACTTTATGGGAACGGATAGTAACAAATTCAAAACTATCAGTTTGGTCTCACACATCATAAGAGCATCTGCAGTGAACCTTAAAAAATCTTGATTATTTTGGTCTCACGTTATATTTATTACAATCATGTACCAGAGCTGTAACAGCATAACTATGGCAGCAAGGACGAAGTAAACAATGGTGAGTATCGAGTTCAAAGCCCACGGTCGGTCCACTAATTTGTCTAAATTTGTTCCGCTTACCAACATACTATGGCAGCAGGAGCAAACTTAACAATGCAAAGCCTACTGATTGAGTCGGTGTCATTATAATGTGACCAGCTGAGACAGGGGTCTTTGGATCCCCGCACTGTCTCTATGTAGCAGCACGCAAAATAATTATGTCAGATGCTAGAATTGGGATCCGTCCAATGTATACCTTGATGCTGATGTGAACCAACTCAACTCAACGCAACATCTCATTTTGAAAGGAGCAGCAAACATACAATATTATATAAATTTAGTTTCACACTTTAAAGGGCCTGCTGAAACAGTGGAAGTCTGACAAACACTCATGTTAGTGTCATTCCAAAATGGACTTGTAAAGAAAAAAAACGGTAAAAACTATTCATTTGCACACAATATTGTAGCTGCAGCACAAAAAAGGTTGTTGATATCAAATGTATTAATCGATCTTTTCAAAGATTCATTATTGTGTGGGTACATAGGCAGCTAACTTTGAATCCTGTCAAAGACTGCACCTTGAGTTGGGCACTTTATTAGATTGGTTAGTGCCCTCTAAAACATTTTTATTGGATTATTTCAAAGCTTAAGTGTACATTTATAATTGTGATTTACAAATCATTTGTGAAATTGTGGGTTAGTGAAAGTGCCCTCTAAAACATTTTTATTGGATTATTTCAAAGCTTAAGTGTACATTTATAATTGTGATTTACAAATCATTTGTGAAATTCCCATGTTTTTTTTTTTATGGGCAGTAAGAATCAAATTAACTTTTGAAGAAAAAACATGACTGTTCTATATTAGTTGAGTTTCCATTCGTTCAGTTGTTATTCTTGTTTTGTTTTTTGTTTTTTATCGAATACAAATCATATAATTATAATTATTGGAACGATCCTTGAGGCGTCATGAGCTGGGTCAGCGACCTTCTTAAACCGGAACGGTTCCGGTTAAGCCGGATTATTCTTCTGTCGCCTCCGTTACTCGCGTAGTGTCCTATTGTTCGTGCCAATGGTCCAGACATAGATCTAATTGATCTTGACAAGGCCACGCTTTACGGTGTTTGCTTTCTTTACTGCAGTTGACTGCCAAATGCATCTAGATCTAAAACTTTCCGCCGTTAGATTTCCTTACTACAATTGGCTACAAAAATGCATCTAACGATTGATAGTTTTCATCTACATGTAACTCAGACAATATTTTATTAAAATGTCGATGACATTTTTTAAAGTTATCCTAACAGCTGCCGTCAAGCAGAAAGAACTTGGGGAGTTATTATGTCTTTCACTAATAGGTATCCTGCCTCTCAGCCACTGTTATTTATTAATGGCTGATCAAGTAAAAAAAACCCTCAATATAAGTAGATGGAAGGGACATATTCCTAGAAATATATCTGGAAAATCCCCAGAAAACACGTACATGTACCGGTATATGACTCACGATACATTTCACTTAATTACAAAATGAATATTTTCTCTTTCCCGGCTACGCTTCCAGTTCAATAGGATGATAATATTTGGAAACCAAGCATTTATTTGAGACGTATGATCCAAACTTAATTATTTCTGGTCCCTAACGCTCTTTGAAAATAGTTCAGTATTGTAAATGTTGTTTTACTTTGAAATGGAAATAACCTGCAATGCTAATTATTGTTCTTAAAGAATAACCATGAACATCGACCTAGATACTAGGATGACTGGTCGTCCAAATTATTAGGGCCTATACAGCTTCACTAATTATTTGGCAGAGCCACCGACCGTAACAAAAAGGGGTCCCAAAGCATGGTTGACGATTGGTTTGGGTTATCAGTCCCGCTAGTACATGTCTAGAAGTCGATGAGCAAGACTGGTCCACAGTCAATCATTCAAGCTTCAGTACAGATGTCACTTGAGGCTGGTCAACCTTGCTGGCCTTGATTCCCTTGGGAATCGATGGTGGACACAGAACGGTCTAAAAAGCTTGGTAGTACTGCTACATATAAAAGTGATGCCCGGAGTTGAGTTGTTTAACGTCCAACGTCGGCATTGCATAGGCTGCTATGTGGACAAGCCTTCGATGGTGGACACTGAACGATCTAGAAGGCTTGGTAGTACTACGACATGAAATAGTGATGCCCGGAGTTGAGTTGTTTAACGTCTAACGTCAGCACTGTATGTGTGTACAAGCCCCAAGGCAATTAAATTTTTCTAACTTGAACGCTCGGCAAACTTTGTTGATAAATTTAAAGAGTTACTGTCTAACCGATGAAGCAGCGAATAAAATAAATAAAATTCGTTATTTTCAATAATGTGTCTATGATTATCCATGTGCAAGGTTTTATGAAATTTATGATTGCTAGAAATTAATAATATGAATATAAATGTTTGAAACAGGAATTCAACGGAATAAAACGGATACCAAACACCTGTAAATGTGCTTTTTTATCAACAAGATAAACGAGAAAACGAGAAAACATTTGTTTGTTTTGTTTTGTTTGTTTATTGCCCTTTTTGTGGGTATTAGGTTTCTATTTTATTATTGGAATTTTTAAAGGAAAAGGAATATGTTTTAAGATCATCGAAGTACACTTATCATAGACCATTTTCAGTAACTATCTCGGGTGGTGGTGGTGGTGTCGATGTTGTTTTTGCGCTTGCTTTCGTTTGTTTTTCTAATCAATGCTGTTGTTATTGGGGTCTTGTTGGGGCGGTCTTTCCTTTGAAAAAGATTCCATTCTCCTTCTCGCACAAATGCAACGGGAACAACAGAAGCCACTGTGAGCTTGAAAACATTTGAGACAGTAAAAATGGAGACAAACGCTAAGAGAGAGAGAGAGAGAGAGAGAGAGAGAGAGAGAGAGAGAGAGAGAGAAGAGACAGAGAGGAGAGAAACAGAGAGAGAGAGAGAGAGAAGAGAGAGAGAGAGAGAGAGAGAGACAGAAGAAGACAGAAGACAGAGAAGAGAGAGAGAGAGAGAGGCGCCTCGGGCTTAGAGTATACCAAAGGCCAAAGGCCTGGGGAGAGGGACAACCAGCAGCGCTTTCAAAGTCACTGGCCCCGATTACCCTGTTCATTGTATCAGGGACCACTTCCGCCTCAATGGACAGGAGAGCTCGCTAGGCAGGGGACTGAACTCTGAGAGTGTTCGGTTGCTGTTGTTTTGAATGTTGTTTTTTTTGTAAGGGGGGGGGCAGGGGACTGAACTCTGAGAGTGGTCGCCTCAATGGACAGGAGAGCTCGCCGGGCAGGGGACTGAACTCTGAGAGTGGTCAACAGTTCGGCAGGCGCCAGTCTGCTACTCTTGCTAGACCTACTGGAGTCCAGCGTTTCAGCGTGCCAGTTGAGGCGTGCACATCCAATTGCGCTCTCAGCTAGATCTAGTGTTCTCTCGGACTCTCTCTCCCTGGTGTTGTGAATCTGAGTCACGTTTCCCACAACCTGTTGGGTCTGTCTACTGTCTAGATATATAGTATAAGGACTCATAACATAAAAAATAATGGTTTAGTATGCCTGTGTGTGAATAGGGGGAGGGGTTCAGGGGACCAACTGGCGCAAGTGGTAGAGCGTGAAAACCCAATTGTGGAGTCCGCGAGTCGAAACCCAAGACAGGGCAAATTAATTTGTTTATCTGATTTCTTTCCCTTATGTCGTCGCACGTCCAATTGCGCTCTCTCTCTCTCTCTCTCTCTCTCTCTCTCTCTCTCTCTCTCTCTCTCTCTCTCTCTGAGATATCCCTGTCTGGCAGCACGTAAAACTGTAAGACATTTGCCGTGGAACCCGTTTCCGTATATGATTCTCCTTAGGGAACCAAGAAGACGTAAAACTAGGAAAGAGCTTCTCTATTCCTACAAAGAACTTAGTCTATTGTTGTATATACGAATAGCTCCATCTCTTTCTTTTTACTTCGTACTACCAGATCCTAAATGCGTCGTGTCTTGTTTTCTTTCATTTAACTTCATTTGCAGAACTAGGTCTAGTCTTTCTTTATGTAAGGATTTTTTCCTTTCTTTTTAATATAACTTTTTGGAGACAGTGCGTGCTCATTTTTTTCCTGTTTAAGTCGCTTAGGTTCCTGAAGGGGATTTAGTACGGTTAAGAATTAGAATTTAAGTAGGAAAAATTGTGCCTGCTTTTAAAAAGAGACCGGAACATACCTAACGGGTTGATAACAAAAAGGATTGATCACAGAATACAACCCAGGCGAATCGATTTGAATTTTTAACTTACGCTCTATCACCAGACTGCTTCGTCTAAACTTAAAACTTTATCTTTTTTATATATATAAAGTAGGTGTGTCAGACGTTAGGCTTGAGACCCGTTGTCGCATATGATCCTTCTTAGGAATCTAGCAAACGTAAAACTATGGGGACAGCTTCTCCTCGGCAAAGAATGAATATATTTCAATTTAATATTAATAAAACGTGTATACTTAAAGAACCTATGGTTTCGATTTCGCGAGCATCATTTTCTTTATACGCTCTGCAACAAATCAATGAAGTAAAAAAATTATATTTTGCCCCTCTTCCCGACACATTTTTTACGTTCACAAGCTTGGCTGCACCCCCTTAGACCTAGATCTACTGCGTTTGGCCATCATTCTCTGTTTGAACGTCCCAGTACGCTAAGATTCTCCTGTTCAAATACGAATCTCTATTTGTATGTGTGTATCTCCCGCTCTCTCTCGTTTTGCTGACGTTGTTTGCTGATGACAATTGCGTGTACCCTTTTTATTACAATGATCATCATCATCATCATCATCATCATCATCATCATCATCATCATCATCATCATCATCATCATCATCTTTTCATCTTTTTCCTATTGATTTGGGGTGTTTCAAAAGTTCAGCCCATTTCATCTAGAGCTTTTAAATCTATCTCATATTTATCCGCTTTTCTCCCGAACATCATTGAGGACGTTGTACTTCACACTAAAGAGTGCACTGATTTGTCAAATTACAATCTTACTATAAAAAGAAGTCGCGTTCAGCATAATTGTGAGTGACAATCATGAAGTTTGCTCGGACTTAATGGAGCAATGGAGGAAAAGGAAAGGTCGTTTGACAGAAGAAAGGTCCCTCCACGATGTAGGAAATGTCGAACTTTGGGCCAAATGAGATAATGAAGCTTAGAGAGTCTACAATCTACATCTATGGTGATGGAAACACGCCCATTTTGTATGAGAAAGTAAAGATTTTTCAGCGCCAGCGTTTTTGCATTTTATGTAGAAGTTGTGGATGTATTTGTTGTTGATGTTATTGTTGTTGTTGTTGTTGTTGTTGCTGTCGTCGATGATGATGATGATGATGATGATGTTTGTATTGTTAATAGCCATAGTGTAAGTTTTGCTGGCGTTGTTTGCTGATGACAATTACGTGTACCCTTTTTATTACAATTATCATCATCATCATCATCATCATCATCATCATCATCATCATCATCATCATCATCATCATCATCATCACCAACATCATCATCATCATCATCATCGTGTAATCGACTTGTTGGGGAGACAAAACATATGATGGTTGTTTGGTCAGTTTCTGTACGTCCACCATCATGAACTAACACAATAGGCCTACCGCGAACGGGAACCAGCCAACGACACGCGCATAAAAGATGAAAGCGACTGCGGTGGTCAAACTCTATTCATCCTTGTCCCTACAGACTTTTACTGTGGTCTCTACGGGTCAACATCATTAACTTTTTTCATATTTGGCCCTGGCTGTAGTGGCTGGGTTTCTAAAGCGAGATTTTTCTTCTTCAGTTCCTACTACCATGAGTAACTCTCAAGTAATAGAGGACACGCCGAAATCTCCGTACTTTTCAATTTAGAAGGCTTTTAGTTTTAATAAATTAAGTTCCTACATGTATTTCCCTTTCCTCTCTAGTTAATCTGCTTCTCTTCATCCTTCTCCTTCACCTCATTTTGTTCCTCGTTTTTCTCATCCTCCTTCTCTTTTCAATGCTTTTTCTCCTGGTCCTTCTTTTCATCTTTTTCTATAAATGTTTATTTTTATTATCATTATTATGTGTAAAATACTTTTAACATGTCCAAATCGATTTTCCCGCAAAGGGAAAAATTAAAATTATCTTATCTTATCTTATCTTATCTTATCTTATCTTATCTTATCTTATTGATTTGGGTGTTTCAAAAGTTCAGCCCATTTGATGAAGAGCTTTTAAATCTTTCTCATATTTATCCGCTTTTCTCCCGAAAATCCTTGAGGACGTTGTACTTCACACTAAAGAGTTCACTGTTTTGTCAAATTACAATTTAACTGCAAAAAGTAGTTGCGTTCAGCATAATTGTGAGTGACTATCATATTGAGGCATATGAGAGTTCAGATTGGTCATTACTGTGTCTGTATTTACAGGTTGAGTCGGTGTCATATCTGATTGGCTAATACAGACTTCAAGGCATGGTATCCCCGCCCACTCTGTCTATTTGTGACAGCATTGAAACAAAATATATTTTTATTTACTTATAAATCTTATGACCCGTCGCTGTAAAGAACCCACCTTGAAACGTAGAATGCGTTAAACTAGGAGAGATTAATTTTTCTGTCCTTTAAAGAGAATACCTTCGCGCGGCATGGTATACAATGATGTATAATACCTTTTATGGCATTTTTTAAAATACATGTAATGTCTTACTTGATGATTAACATGAAAAAAAAAACCAATGTAATATTAGTAGAGTGGTCTGAAATTATATTTTTAAACATGTACGAGCAATTCTTAACCCATCGATAATTATCAATGTAGGCAATTGATCCATGATTACTCAAAAGCAATCTTGGGGAGATCTTGAATAACAGCATTTCAGTGCATTACTATCAATGCCCAATTTTACTCAGAGGTTCAGTGGAGTTTTGTAAAAATCAATTCAGTATTTTTACATTTTAAAAAATCCGAAAACTTGAATTCAATTTTTGTGATCACCTAAACAAGATTAAATTTGCATGTACGACGATAAATAAAAAAAAATGTTTAGGCCTAGTGAAGTTGACAAAAACCCAACCCGAAGATGTTTAAAAAAATATTGAAGACAAACTTGGACAAATAAGTACATTTGTGACTGACGTTGGGATTCGAACTTAAATCTCCCAATTGGGAGACCGACACTGTACCA
>RQTK01000548.1:196922-211168 GCA_003991915.1 Elysia chlorotica | reverse complement strand
ACAGAGAGAGAGAGAGACAGAGAGAGAGAGAGAGAGAGAGAAGGAGAGAGAAAGAGAGACAGAGAGAGAGACAGAGAGACAGTTTTACTCGGTGTTCACTGTTCAGTTATTCACCATAACTAACCTATCATTATCATGCCACAAACTCAAGTAATTAGCCGCACCTGCACGCATAACAAGCTCGCAGCTGTTGGTACAGAGACATAAGCTGATTTGGAGGAAATTTTGAAATAGTGAAAAAAGGGGGGTATCTTGGACGTGTCATGTGTGTGAGATAAGAAGAAAGATAAAGAGATGATTATCAAGAAAACAAAAACAAATCAAAACATGATTTAGTGCCAATCAAAACTTGCACCATTATTTTGCTTTTTTTTAATTCCCATATGACCATACTCTCCATAAATTTTGTTTTATTAATTATAATAAAATTTTAAGTATTCTTACTCCACCTTCCCTCTTCTATTCATAATTGTTTAAGCTTGTAGTGGTGCATAAACTACAAGATGTACTCCCTGGGCGAACAATTTTGGCAAATAAATGGCCTTCTCTTTGAGCTTTGTTCAGTTGCTAAAGTTTCTTTGAATTTCTTCGCATCTTTGTTCCACTTTTTTCTCTGTTCTATGACTTCTTCAGTTGCTAAGGTTGTTTTTAAATTTCTTTGCATCTTTGCTCCACTTTTTCACTCTTCTATGACTTCAATCGGTGTAAAGGAAACTTCTTTGTAGAGGTCTCTCTACTTTGTAACAATAAATCAACATTTTTAACTTTAAAGATCAGAGGCCATAAGTACAACGTCGCTGTAGCTTACAACTCGTCGTAACCCTTCATATTCGCATCTTAAGCGAGGCCTAAGCTTATCACAACGTTGTACTTACGACCCCAAATATTTTTTCTGAAGAAAATTGCAAAAGGGTAAAAACCAAGCCGTCACATTTTTGACGCCTTGGTAAAAACTCCCTATTGTGCTGTTTCTGAGGACCTTTCAGCAAACTTGAAGCCCCAAAAGTCAGCTAGCGCGGAAGGAAGGGATGAAGCTCCAAAAAAACTAATCCTTTAAGGAGATTGGTCTGTTGGTCACTCCACTAGTGGGCAGCCATCAAAGTCCGCTATTGTTCTCAACGTTCTGTGAGAGATGGACTCTGAAGCTGTGATGAAACTTGTCAAAACAGTTTGGCAGGACCATTTAGAGAAAACACCCTGTGCACAAGACCCTCTGATCCGATGTGGGAAGCGTGGAGAAAAAAAGCTTAAAAACAACAAAACAGGGCCGTGTTGTTCCAAACTGTTTATTTTAGGGATTTTTTAGCGGCGAAAATGACCTTTTGTTGCTTGAGTTTCCTGTGGCAGGATCGCTTCATTGTTTTGATAGAGTAGAGTGGCAACAAAGGCAATGTTTCTCGATCACTCTTTCACACTGTTCTGGGGCAAAGCTAAGCTACAGAAGGTAAAGTTTGGTACAGGTCTTACACTCTTACAGAGGCTGGTAGTGGTATTGTTTTTCTTTCATTTCTAGTGCAAATAGACGTTGCAGTGCCGACCTCCGTGAAACCAGGTTAATTGCTGTTAAGAGCTACGAAGTGAGATGTTGAACTAACTTTTCCAGGGATTATGAACGAAAAGTGAGAGAAAGAGAGAGGTGAAGAGAGAGAGAGAGAGAGAGAGAGAGAGGAGAGAGAGAGCGGGAGAGACAGACAGACAGAGGAAGACAAATACAGAGATAGAGACAGAAAGAAACACACAGAGGCAGACAGAGACAGACAGAGTTGAAAAAAATTGATTGCAAGCGCTTTGCGCTCTCTTTTGAAGACTAGGGGTAGAATGCACAAACATGACGTAGCTTACGTTTCGTTGTAAGCCTTCTCATTCTTATATTGGTGCGACGAGACGTAAGCTACGTCTTGTTTGTGCATTCTACTATACATATATAAAACAATGTGTATCAATAAGCATTACTCACCAGGCCCCTATATAACTTGATTAACAACTCCCTACATTAGAGTTCAAGACTCATAACAGCGTTCCACCACTCCTGGTAATATCACATATCTAATATCTATAGCTGGGAATGACATAGTTTCTGGCGGTGGACATGAAGGAGCCAGCAAACCAAATTAACCAATAAACCAAAACTCTGTAGAAGTTGAAGCCCCATGTGACTTGACACCCATTAACCCCAATCCTCTTTATTTCGTGACTTTCTCACGCTGTCAGTCAATACGCAGTCAATACGCATGTCCACTCACAACCACATCACAAAAGTTTGTTTGGCATCTATAGAAAATTTTCACATCGTAGTTTCTATGCTTAAAATTGCATGACATTCAGTGGCATTCCTACTCTTCAGGACTCCTTGTGATAATGAGACAATGCCATTATTATCACCACCGTTTTCATCATTCTGACCGGTATTATAGTGGTTTTAATTTTCAGCTTTATCATTTATGAATGTACATGATTCTCGGAAAAGGGGGAGGGGGGTCTAGTGCAAGTGGTAAAGATTTGGTCTCCCAATCGAGAGATATCCGGTTCGAAACCCACGTTGCCCATGTTGCCTCTACCCGAAGATTCACGGTGCCAACCGCCTGATCTGAACGAGTTATTATTTCCGAGAGCGGGTAAGAACTTTTAATGGCCAACATATTCCTCTATAAGAAGAGTCTCCCTCTCTCTCTCTTTCTCTCTCTCTCTCTCTCTCTCTCTCTCTCTCTCTCTCTCTCTCTCTCTCTCTCTCTGTTATATCTTATGTTATAAGGCGATATGGCCAATAAAGAATATAGGCTTAAGTCTAATACATACCGGTAGCGTTTTAAATAATTAAAGATTTCGAAAAAAAAAAGTGCTATTGCACGATTATGTATAGTAGTAAGAAATAACAATCCAAAATCCCTCATAATAAATTGTATTCAAAATATAATAATGTTATTGTTATTTTGTACTCTTCAATGGCTGCTTGAATTTAGAGGTTTGGATCACCCATCAGTAGAGTGACCAACCTGAAGTCAAAAAAGAGTATTAGCAAAAATACCATCTTGTACTTCACGGCTGTTCCTATACATATCAATACATGTACCTGGTTAGGGTTGGCAGTTGTAGATCACTCATCATTGTGTTCCCTTGAGCCTGTCTTGACCAGTGCAACCCAGTGTCATGGCTACTTCGGCCATCGGGCTACCGTTGTCCAGGCTTCACGTTGCCCCCATCCCGTGCCTACAGCCGTCAGTCTGGCTCCTTGCGTATCGTATGTCACTGAGGCTCCACAACGGCGCCATATCGTGTTGAGGTTTTCTTCGTTTTCTCTGTCTGTCTGCTTCATTCTTCGTCTTTCTCTGTCCCTGTTTCATTCTTCATCTTTCTCTTCTCTCTCTCTCTCTCTCTCTCTCTCTCTCTCTCTCTCTCTCTCTCTCTCTCTCTCCTTTCTTTCTTTCCCTTTGCCTCTCAACGAAGTTTAGAAAACAGCATAGGTACATTTAATTTTAACTCTTAACTCTTTTTTCTCTCTCATCATTTTAGCCTTATTTGTTTATGTTTTGTTTTTATCTTTAATCAAAGATTTCAACTGTTCATCGAACTAAACAGCATCCTACAAATATTCTTGCTCATTGTTTGAAACTTAACCATAGCTAAGAACTTATGAAACATCAAAAACGGTGCTGGTTCTACTAAGTAAAGTAGGACTAGAATGTCGAGGTAGTTTTTAGCTGGTTAAAAGAAATCTTCAACTAACAATGACAGAAAATTACTAATAATCCAAGAAAACCGGTTCACAGGAATCCCACCCCACTATCAGACCACAAGAACGGCCTACTCAAGAATCGAACACACACCTTCACAGTGTCAGCCCAACGCCCTGACCACTGGCGCCCATAGACAGACTCCACAGTCCTATCAGACATAGTTGCAACCCACGGGCACTCTTGTTTGTCTCGACTCCGCCCATCTCTTTTATCCCTGTTACTTGACCACCTTCAAAAGAGTCTCTTTTTTTAATGATCTGTGTAGACTTTTGAACCCGCATCAACCTTGTGGCGACTGAGCCCATGATTCTTCCACAGCAACCTTTTGACTCTTCCATTATTACAAGCAAACATAGGACCAAGGGCGTCTCTTTTTGCGCTTAGTTCAGATCCGCCTTCTTTTTTTTTATTTTTCAGAACAATGTCATCGAAATCCCCAAATCACCACTTGTTTGTTGTTTTGTTGCTGTTGTTGTTGTTGTTGTTGCTTTGTTGTTGTTTTTTTCTGTTTGTTGTTTTTTTTTTTTTTGCTTTGTTTTGTTTTTGTTTTTGTTCAATCCAGTTAACCTGACGGCATTTTTCTCCGCTCCAATTTCTCATTCATCTTCATAAACGAAAGTGTTGCCTTTTGGTTGATCTAAACTGCTAGAATATGAAGAAAAAAATACCACGCTAACTGCGAGTTATGTGAATTCCTCTGTAGCTTCACCTACAGGCCGGGAACAAGTGGAAGAGGGAAGCGAATTGGAAGGGTGGACCTTGAGGTATCATCTTTCGGCGTCAGGACATCCAGGAAAAATAGACGGAGTCTGCCGGGATAGTGGCCAGGAGAAAGGAAAGATTCAAAGATGCAGCGACGAGAAGCGAGGGTGGTGGCGATGGGGGAGAGGGATATAACAAGGTTTAGTTGATAGAGCGCCAGATTCTAATATTTCAGATTAGGAGGCTTGGTCAAGGCTGTCAAACGGCGCTAGTCTCTCTCAGTCGGTCTCTCTCTCTCTCTTTGTCTCTCTCTCTTTATCTCTATCTATATCTCTCTCTCTCTCTGTCTCTCTCACTCTCTCCCTCTCTCAGTTTGTCTGGGGCAATAGGCTCAGAATTTTGCTGCATTATGTCAGCCCGACCTCAGCAGCTTGGCAAAGCTGCGCGGTATTCAAGCAACTAGTGTCATCGCATGATATTGTGGTGGCATTTTAGGTATGCCAATAAGCGACATGTATATCTGTAGATTTTCTTTGTCCCTTTATCGCACCTGTAACAAACTGAGTTGGTGTTTAGAGTGGTTCTAAACACCTCTTCGTGGGGTTACTCAAACAATCCACTTGCACATCTGCTGAGGGTGATCTGAATTAATAAATAGATCACTTGGAGTTGAATAAAGTCCTTGATTAATTTTGTGTCCCCATGGTTTTACCCAAAAATCCCGTGAGCGTGAATAGTGAAAACATTAGCTCATAGCTATAGACATCTCACGCACAGAGAGACAAAGAGACAGAGCTACATTGCAAGAAAGAGAGAGAAAGAGAGAGAGAGACAGAGGTTGGTTGGTTGGTTGGTGAGAGAGAGAGAGAGAGAGAGAGAGAGAGAGAGAGAGGGGGGATATAAAATGATAATAAAAAGCAAGGAAGAGAGAAGCTATAATTCATTACGGCGATAATATGTATTGTTTTCCCTCATCAGAGCTCTCCCATACAATGAACATGATGGTTGCCGTGTTTAGCCACCTAGAAATCTAATCGAATGTGCTAAGTTTGTTAACATCTCATCCTGCGGTGCAGACAGTCTGGCCTTGAGCCATAGCTTATTCTGCCGCATCAGGAAGTGGAGTTCTTTATGGTTGACACCCGCTTGGCTTACCTATCCCATTTCATTTTCTTGTGCATCTCCTAAATGAATGGCAGTCGCTTTGGCTAGAACTTGAAACTAGAAACCAGGACATGAGAAATAAGATACGTGAGCAATAATTTAAGCAGCGTCTCTGTCTCTCTGCGTGCTATTTCCTCAATACTTCACCAGTACAGTCATGTACATGTAGTTTTTAATCTATTAGAAAAAAACATGTATCTGAAGGCCTACATCTGCCCCGCCCTAAGCCATTTTTACTACCCTGTGAAAGTTTCCGGTTGTTTCCTAGATGTTACTATAACTCATTTTTTTTTTTTTTAGTTTCGGACAATGCAATGTGTTTTTCACTTATTCATCCTCGCCTTCTCTTGCTTAAAATTCAAGACATGTCCACATGGAACAAGCGCGATTTAACATGCAGCTGCTAGGCACCCATGACAGCCGATTTTACCACGAGAACAATTTAATTTCCGCATTTGGAGAGTTGATCAGGCGACCAACGGACGCTAACGTACATCACGAGACTACACAATATGTGTACATGCATCGCATGTTCGAAGACTTTTATTAATTTATATTCTTTAAAAAAAACACTGTGTTATGTTCTCCATGCATTTGCTTCCACGTATAGCTTTAAATTTAGAAACGAAGGATTAACATACATTAAAAGGGCTCTCTTTTATCATTGACAAATATAGAATAATATCGAAAGAAAAATTAAACTAAGTAGGAAAGTTTATTTTCCTTTTGCCGCTCTAGTATTGGTCTATTCTGTGAAATGTATTGAAATAGTACTCTAAGTCATATTTTTAATGTTCTCACTCTAGCAATATTAGTTTTTAGCCGAGACATACGAATCAGAGTCAATTAGAATCGATAGTTTTTATCAATAGGTAATAAATACCTGATAGATAATTACACAGTTAAAAAATAAAACAATCTTCATAATTTTTTTTTTCATAAATGAAATTCGTGCTACACATTGAAGAAGAAAAGATTATGGAAAAAGTAACATACAAGAAGACCAAGAGAGAAAAAAATAAGATCAACAATAATAACAACAGCGAAGTAAAAAAAAATCAACTATGACACCAACAGCAAAATACGCAAGAACAATATCAGCAATAAAAAGAAAATGACACTTTTTTTTTAATCGGTAGGGGAGAAAAAGATTTTCTTCCGTCAAAATCAAGAACTGTGTACTGCATAATATTAAACTTAACATTGACTTTCTTCACTTTCCTTCAATTAAGCTGAATAAAAAGTGTCACATTGCCTACTAAACACAAATAGGATTATATTCTCTTTTGTTGTTGTTGTTGTTGTTGTTGTTGTTGTTGTTGTTGTTGTTGTCATTGTTGTTGTTTTTTCATCCCAAAGGACCAGTCTTCTGTACATCTTTCGTTCTCTATAATATAAGCGTCAGGTTTGTAATGCACTAAGATACACGCCAGGTAGTATAGAACATAGTACATACTATATTGTACAAGTGTAGCCAGCAATACACAGAAACCAGAAGGGCGTTAGAAACTTAACCCCAGACTGCCTAGCTGCATGCACTGGGAATTTCTATAGAGGACCAAAAAAAAAGGTGTGAGAAGGCTTAGAGAGAGAAGAATAAAAAAAATAGAAGGTAAAAAAACACGAGCAAGATTAAGAATGCGTTTTGGCGGTAAGACACGGACAGGCCAGCTACAGGTCAGTCGGTTTATCGCCTGGTGTCCGGTGTAAACTGTAAAGGCACAGCTGCCAACTCAGATCACACACCAAACTGGACAATTTAGCCGGAAAATAGGTGTAAAATATACCTACTGGTTGTTTACCGCGCACGTAAAAGTGTCAAATTTGAGAATTGTTGTTGTTGTTGTTGTTGTTGTTGTTGTTGTTGTTGTTGTTGTTGTTGTTGTTGCTGTTGTTGTTGTTGTTGTTGGAGCTCTTCGTCGCAGTCGTATATGTATATGATCGTCTTTGAGAACCTAGAAGCTGTCACGTGAAACTAAGCAATATTTCCTACAAATAGCAAACATTTTAATGAGTATAGTAATACAATAATTATAAGATTTATTTTGCTATAATAACATTTTTGCTGAAGGTTGGTAGGTCTGTTAAGTTTGTGCTCAGGCCAGGTGCAGCCCAGGTGTTCCACTCCATCCAGTGTTCCTCTCCCTGATCTCTCATCGCCAGCTCAGATCAACTTCGTCCTTTCTCCTTCTTATTTCAAATGGAGTTAGAACAGTGTAGTACTGAGACATCTCCATGTTGTATCAGGAGCAAGTCTGACACTTAACACTCAGCTAAATCTAAATCTATTGCTAAATCTAGAACTCAATGTTAAGTCTATAAATTATATCATCAGAATAATATCCAACTAGATCTAACTCTACAATCATGTATTTTCTTATTTTGAATGTGGCTAGTCTGTGTTTACGACAGACATTACTTAATTTATTAAATAATTATCAACTGTACTAACGAGGGCGGAACCTAACATGTAGGGGATTTAATTATAATTACATTAGGTATAATAAAATTCCTTTTTTGTTTTGTTTTGTTATAAAGCCTACAACATCGTATGGTAGTACATTGTATAGGTTTAACAATAACTCATTTTTATTTACCTTGAAGTTGGACCTTCGTAGTTATCCCAACAAATAATTAATCTGGGGAGAAAAAAATGAAGGTGCGTATGCTCAATATGAAAAAATAACATTATCTTTAAATGAAAAAAAAAGAAATGTATGTAGCATTCTAGTCTCGCTGCTTGTTTAATTGTTCCCGTGTTTTCCTTTTTAGTGTGATACAAAAGGATAAATATTTTATCATACGTGTACAGTATTACCTGTGAGAGCGAAAATATTAATATATGTTTGCACAACCTGTAGAGAAAGAGACAAGTGGACAGACAGACAGACAGACATAGGGACTGAGGTTTTCTTAACTGACCATTGATCAGGTATGCTACTACATACAGTGTATTTTGTCATAAGCAGCAGCAGTTCTTACAATGATCAATCTGAGAGGCAATAGGGTGATCCATCCGGTGCATCACACGTCGTGATTCACGAATTGTGGCACAAAGTCATGTAAACCTCATTATATGGAAATCATGTCATCACCAACTCCACTGAACACCACAACAATCTTTACAAACATTACAATTGAGCATTATTTTAAGCCCCATGGGAAATTTGGAACGATTGATTAAGATTGGGCAGTATTTTTTTAAAGTGTTTTTATTTATTTCCACCTACATCCATGTAATGGGAGTAATTTGGTTTTCAATGAACTAAAAAAAACGCAGTACATAATAATGGTTCCAGTCTTATCATATGAGCATTAATTTTAAAGTAAAATGATCAACAATGCAATTAAACGTGTGTATGTGTGTGTGTGAGAGAGAGAGAGAGAGGAGTGGAGAGGGGGAGAGGGGGAGGAGGACAGAGAGCAACAGAGAAAGAAAGGAAGACAGAGAGGGAGATAGAAAGAAATAGAAAGACAGAGAGAGAAAGAGTGTGAGAGAGAGAGAGAAAGACAGAGAGAAAAGAGAGAGAGAGAGAGAGAGAGAGAGAGAGAGAGAGAGAGAGAGAGAGAGAGAGAGAGAGACAGAGAGTAAGAGAAAGACAGATAAAGACAAAAAGAGAAATAAAGAAGAGTCGGTTTGCCCCCTCTCTAGTTTATGTTGTACTGTGAGTAAGAAACTTAAAGCTGAAAGATAGGAAGCCAATGAGCAGCACCCCAGCACGATCCCTTCAGTTTATTTTATATTTCAGCAACGCTGGGGCCTGCCAGTTGGAGCGTCTTGCGTTTGTTTACACAGATGGTGTTCCACTGCTGTTAATACTGCTGATGCTGATGCTGATGCCGATGCTGATGCTACTGAAGTTACCATTGCTCTACGCTTGCTACTGGGTTCAGTTAGACGTGGTAGAGGTTTTGCGATAACGGTGCCCAAAGTCACAACGAAGACGATAGGTAAGGAAATGTACACCTGCGTCCAATCATTGCTTTATCCTAAACTTACAGAGCCAATGAGTCCGTACGTTCAAAGGGCGTGATTACGTCACCCGTTATCGTCATCTGGATCGCAAATTCTATGGTGAGAGTAAGAAACGTAGAATAACTATGTATTGGGTTTAAGGTGGCAGAGGAGGTGTGTGTGTGGGGGGAGGGGGGGGGGTTAAGAAAAGCCTTGCATCAGTGCCACGAGACTGACCTTTATACTTTTCTTTCCTTTTCTTTGCATATTACATGTAATTATAATGTAAGAGTAATGAAAACAATCGGTTATATTTTTTTTTTTTTTTGTGCTTTTTCCCGTTTCCTCTTTTTCTATCTCGCAGAAGCTACATGTACCAGTATTGGTTGAAAATGGAGCACACAAAACATATAAAAGGTAGGGGGAAATAGAGTTAAGTTTTGTATGTTTGCGTATGTGGTTTGGCAACAGGTCATGATACAAAAGATACAGTACAAAAGAGTACTTAGGGATAATGGGAGTGAACCAGTGAATGAGTTGATTTCTTAACGTCCAACGTTAGTAGCAATGCTATATTGTGGACGGATCTGCAGACTAAAGTCTGCCACACATAGACAGTGCGGGGATACCAGAAATCCAGGCCTGAGGAGAAATGGGGTAGTGCTTAACAGATAAAATGGAAATATTTTTGTGCAATGTCACACACCATTGTGGGTGAAATACAAGATAAGACAGTTAGACTGCTACAGTGTTGGCCTACATGATTTTGTTTTATCCATTTTTGTGGCTTGGGGATAGTAATAACACTGGATTGGCATCAAACTCTGCTTGCAAAGCTGCACTGGGACGCAACCTTTGTTGTTTCTTTCAGTAGCATATTGCATTTAAACCGCGCGCACCAATAAGAAAGGAGAAAGAAAAAAAAAAAAAAAGAGAGAGAGACACAGAGAGGGAGAGACAGAGAGAGAGAAGGGGGGGGAGAGGCAAAAAGGCAGATAGAGAGGGGGAGGTAGAGAGAGAGAGTATCTATTGGGTATGTGTGTATGTGTGTGTGTGTGAGTGGAGGGCATTGGTATAGGTGTTCAAAACAGTCTACATGTACTATTATCCTGTTACCCATGTTTTGTTGATCGAAATTTAAAAATTCAACCAGAATCTCTTAATTTGGAAAAAAAAAGTTGTATGTCTTTGCACTTTTAACATTACAAAGGAGTGTTCAAATCAACTGTGTTTTGTGTTGTTGTTGTTGTTGTTGTTGTTGTTTGTTTTTTAACTTCTTAAATATTTTATTGCATAAGATAATATTTCCCGCACCAAAAAGACGAGTCTAATACAGTAAGAGGAAGTGGGAAAGTTCATCACTGCTGCCATTCCAGCTCGGCAGCTGCCGGAGCTGCCTATCATATCACATCTCCACCTGGTCTAATTGCACCAATTTTCTCGTTTCAGACTGGTGATGCTAGACAGTTCCTAACGCAGTTAGCCCACGGGTAAATTAGCGTACCCGGTACCGGTACCGGGGTAGTTTAGATCTAGAATCTAGATCCACCTTTAACTCTGCTGCTGTAGGGGTAGATCATTCTAATTTCTATAGGCTTGCAAGGAGAACCTGGCAATTTCCGTGGCAGTGCAGTAAATGCAGTAATCTCATCGGTGGCTGATGTTCTCTCCTCGTAGAAATTTAGACTCGGCTGACTAGCATGCATAGCGTGCAGATGGGGTTCAAAGATCAGAATTACACATCAATTGTTTGGCCTGTTTGTATTTGTATGATAATTAGTACATGCACCACTTACATTGCGTCACATGAATTACGCTTTGATGAATCAGAAAACAATGAAGTTTTCAACATTCTATAAAAAAAAAAAGCAACAAAGCAGCACAAACAAAACAAAAACAACTTTTAAAAAGAGCTTGCCCCCCTTACTGATAATTTAAT
The DNA here is from genome assembly GCA_003991915.1 of Elysia chlorotica. Taxonomy (NCBI): domain Eukaryota; kingdom Metazoa; phylum Mollusca; class Gastropoda; family Plakobranchidae; genus Elysia; species Elysia chlorotica. Next base: position 199,674 of record RQTK01000548.1, on the reverse strand, counting down.
TGAGTAGCGTTACGTTATTTGTCCATTTATAGGTGTGCTTGCAATTAAATGAATGTAGGAACAACATCAACAGTAGTAGTAGAAGTAGTAGTAGTAGTAGTAGTAGTAGTAGTAGTAGTAGTAGTAGTAGTAGTAGTAGTAGTAGTAGTAGTAGTAGTAGTAGTAGTAGTAGTAGTAGTAGTAGTAGTAGTAGTAGTAGTAGTAGTAGTAGTAGTAGTAGTAGTAGACTCGGCTGACTAGCATGCATAGCATGCAGATGGGGTTCAAAGATCAGAATTCCACATCAATTGTTTGGCCTGTTTGTATTTGTATGATAATTTGTACATGTACCACTTACATTACATCAGAGGAATTACGCTTGATGAGTTCATCAGACAACAATGAAGTTTTCAACATTCTATTAAAAAAAACAGCAACAAATAAACAAAACAAAAACAACTTTTTAATCTTAAGTTAAGCTTACTTCCATTACATTTATTCTTTATAATAAGCTCATAATTGTGAGTAGTAGCAGTAGTAGTAGTAGTAGTAGTAGTAGTAGTAGTAGTAGTAGTAGTAGTAGTAGTAGTAGTAGTAGTAGTAGTAGTAGTAGTGTTGTGCTTCATTTTTTCGATGTATTGGTTGTTGTCGTCGTCGTTGTTGTTGTTGTTGTTGTTGTTTTTATTTTTGTTTTTGTATTCTTGTCTCTTTGTTTGTTTGTTTGTTTTTTCTTTTGGATTGTGGTGCAAATGTAAAAAAAAAATTTTTTTTTTTTTAAATCACCTTAACACAACATTCTCATTAAAACATTTTTTGAACATAAAGCACATGTTTGTTGTTTTTTCTGGGTTTTTTTCTATAAAACCCTTTTTTCAATTTTTTTTTCTTTTTTAAATAATTTAAATGTATTCCGATTATGCCCGTTACAGGAATATCAAGTATGAGGCGTGTCCTTGGAACGCTAACATTACTGTGATCTCTTTTATCAGTTGTCTGGGCCGGTGTATATCAGTGCGGCGACATGGTGTCCAGGTGAATCGAAGAGGACAGGGCTGGTATTCTGCAAGTTTTCGCTGCATTACCCCTTCGCCTCTTGTTGCTGTGGGGTGACCCAAGTCTTACGTAGAGCTATGGTTGTCAAGAACGGTGCGACTCTTGATATAATATTAATAAGTAGGGGACTTAAAGGGTTAGCGTTTGTTGCTTACCGTCTTGCTTACCGTCCAATTTCAGCTCTATATAAGCTATTTTGTGGACGGATTCCAGGACTAACGTCTGAAAATTGTAGGTGCTGCCACACAGAGACGGTGCACGGATACAATGAATACTGTCTCAGCCGATCACATTATATTGACACCGATCCAACTAGCTAAGTGGTAGAGCGTTGGCTTCAATTTAGGAAGTCCCCTGTTCGACCCCACGATTGGAGAAAATTACAAACGCAGTTGTTTGATGTTTTACCTTACTGATTGTAAGAGTACAAACATGTACAATTTAATCGCTTGGTAGCATTGTTGTCTCGTGAAGTAGTAGCAGGCAATTTTGTCCGACGTTAGTCTTGGGATCTGTCCACAAAATAGTCTTATTGATTGACACTGGACTTAAAGAAGCCAACCAATCAATTGACCAAGGTACTTGAGTAATGATCTACAGTTAAGCGTTTGTGACTACTCGAAAGTAGATAGCAATGGCAAAAAAAAAAAAACCAGGGTGAATTGGGAGGAGGACAATATTAACAATCCAGATTGGTGAGGCCCTGTTGTAGCCCGAAGACTGATGTATATGTATAATAGCTGTCGACATTGAATATTGAACCCCATATTAAAATCGTATATCATAAAATAAAGCACAGGCTCGTTGAAACTAGTAATGTTTATAAAAATATAGCTAGTCGTTTTTTTGCAAAGATTTTTTAAACTGAGGTAAACTTTCTTTCATGCTTCACAAACGGATTTTTTTTTTTAGAAAAGCCTAGTTTTCAAAATGTAATTCTCCTGATCAAAATGTATTTCCCCACTGCAAATTTGTCGAAAATAATTCATTCTCTCATCGAATATAGACAATCTTTCTTTTTGTCAACCATTTCTTGCGCCGCCCAGTTGTACAACTACAAAATGTACTAGTACTACTCTTCTATCCAATTCCAAGTTCACCCCCTCCCTCTTCCTCCAACCTCGTACATAGGGGTGTGTGGTACTGGTAGTGGTAGGAGAGGAAACACTAGAGGGGAGGGGTTAATCGCACGGATGTATTCATATTCACATCTTGAACAATCCTTGTACCAGCACAGACTGAGGGGGGACCTACCTGTGGGCCGGTCGGTCTGTGTTCGGTAAGTTCACACCTTCAGTAAACTCTGGTCCTCGGGCATGACACGTTTGGGGGAATCTTAATCCGTGCGTGTCGCGTACTGCCACGTCCGTTTAGTGGGAATACCTTTTAATCGGACATTGGTAGAAAACAATTGTCGAATACTGGGGGTTGTTGTTGAGTTGGTTTAACGTCCAACATCAGCACTATATAGGCTACATTGTGGACGGGCTCCAAGATGGACGTCTGACAATTTTATGTGCTGCCACACACGAGACACGAGACGGAGATACCATGACTCCTGTCTCAGTCGAAAACTTATTTGTTACTATTATATTTTATTCATGTGTAAATGTCGTAGTTCTTTATATGAATACATTTTCCCCCTAAAAACGTCACTACAACTGAAACAAAACTCTGTTATGTGGCTGATTTTGGTTGTAAGGGGGGGGGGGGGGGAAGC
>RQTK01000548.1:138020-196771 GCA_003991915.1 Elysia chlorotica | reverse complement strand
GGCGTGGTATTCCTGGGTTAGAACACAAGCTACCCACGCAGGAGGTCCATGGTTTGAGCCCCGATCTGGCGACTTAGTCCTCAGTTAGTTGGGTCGGTGTCAGTTTAATGTGATCGACTGAGAGAGGAGTTATGGTATCCCTGCCCTGTCTCCTGTGTGGCAGCACATACAATTGTCAGACGTTGGTCTTGGGAACCGTCCACAATATAGCCTAAATAGTGCTGATGTTGGACGTTAATCCAATCAACTCAACTCAAACTTGGACTAAACATTCTAATTTGGAATTGGTTGATTTTTAAGCAAAAAAAATATAAATTTAAATGACTTGAGGTTTGGATAACAAATAAAAAGATACATATTAAATAGAACAACTCAATCCATTCCCATGTTCAAAATTTGAATCGGTACAGTATTGGTTCTGTAAATACTGCCTCTTAAAATTTTTGATTTAACTTATCAACAGCTTTAACTTTCAAAAGGTGTGACTCTTATAGTTACAATGTTCATAGGAAGATAAAAAAGCGCAATGGAGATACAGAAGGCACCATTTTCTGTTTTTTTTACCAAAAAAGAAAAGAGTGGATCTTATTATTGATTCTGAGTGTTGCACAAAGGTTGATTTTCAAATTACAGGTTGAACACATTTTCTTATCTTCATACAGCTTTTTTTTTTAAGATACATGTATTGCTCATGAATGATTCTCCGTCTTCTTATTCATTACGACTTATATGTTTAGCTAGTTTGTCATACCCCACAACCATTTCAAATATGTTTTTTCAAACTGAGATCATTGTGATAAATTACTACATGTATTTGTGAGGCAACCAGGGTGAATCAGGCACAAGTTGGAAATTTGATTTTTGGAGTTAATTAGTGTTAAGAAGCAATAAAAGCACTTTAAGAGATTGAAAATTTTCTATCTCTATCATTTTAGAATCATTAATTACTTTTTATTTGGAAATTAAAAGGCCAATATAGAGTAGTTTTTCTATGTTTGGGGGTCTCTAGCTCAAAACTTATATCGGCGACCTGTGCTTTTGTTCTGTTGTAAAACTGAATATCATTCCAGATTAAGTTATGTACTGGTATAAAATTGTTCATTACAACCTGCAATGGGTTCATCTGTTTGGCATATAACTATCCTCAGGGAGTATTTTAAAAAAAAACATTGCAAATTACATCATTGCTTAAGTTTGTTTATCTTTGGGTTTAAAATTAATACATCTGCTATCAAATCTATAGAATTTTTGTTGCAATCTTGTTCTTTGTTATCTCATCTTTGTATTTCTGTTTTGTTTTAAAATTTTCTGCCTAAGTTATTACAATTTTTCATAATTTGTTCTCTTCGTTATTTATTGCTTGTATTCATTTTTTTGTATTTATTCGTTAATACATGTCTTTATCATTTCAAATATATGATTATGAAGTAAAGAAACTTATGAACAAAAATAGTTTGTATGCCCTCTAATCAGTATCAATATTTGTTTATGTGTATTTACATACTGTGTGGTGTATACTAACTGTTACATGCCATCTCAAATATTACTGAGCAAAATGCAAGAAGCTGAACAATGAGAAATAAACGCACTCTATAGTAGTACGTAATTGCCAAATTGACAATCAGTGTCAATCCGTTTCTCAAAAATGGTAAGTTCTGTCTACTAATCATAACACTTTTGGGGTCAGGTATGTCCCCTTCTGTTATTTGAATACAGAGTTTTCAATTTAATTGATTACAATGCATACCTAATTTAATTGATTACAATGCATACCTTAAACGTCTACAATCACTCAACATCAAAAGAAGTAATTTTTTTCACAAATGCATCATTTATTTTCATATATCAATATTATACATTATAATACATAAATTATGGCCAGACATTACATCAACAGCACTCTAACTTTCAATCAAAAATATGAGACGCAAAATACATTTTCTAAGTAACAGTGTTACTCACAGATTTGAATGAAAGACTTTTGACAAATCAAGTAATACATGCTATGTGAAATTTGTTAATGGCATCTCTCATTAATGAAATATTTACAAGTGTAAATATTTTACAAGTGGAAGATTTTTCAACAAGAGGCACTCAAAATGCATCTCAATCTATCCATTTGATTGAAGAAAAAAAAGGAATCATTGATTGTGAGCTTCACTCCTGCAGCAATGCTTCTCATTCAACAGAACACCTTGGCAGTTCATCCTTCGGTTTCATAAAATGTAGGCAAACACAGCAAAATAAAGTGTGAACGGTTGGAGAGGAAAAACTAAGCAAGTCTATTTGCATTTTCAAATGATTTATCTTGAAAAAAAAAGAGCCAATGCAAAACTTTTTAATGCACCGATACAAACCATATTAAGCCTACACAATTATTTTGTATTCTTTTCTCAAACAGATATCTGCTTAATATCTATTAAGTATTAAAACCAAGACAAACAATATTAGGCAAAATAAGGTACCAATATCAGAGGAACCAGTGAAGGATGTTACTTAGCCTTGTGTTAAATTTGACCCTAATTAACAAAAAAAGATTAAAAGATTGACAACTTAATTAAATTTTTCTAATACTCTAATATTTCCAACTAAATTTAAGTACACTAACATAACAAAATCAAAATTGCTTCTCCTTAACATTACACACCAGCATAATGAAACTTTCTTTCCACCACGCATCAGCAATTGCAATTTTCATTTCATAAACCTTATGCTCTCTCACACACATGCCTCCCAGTTGAAAGCACAAAATTGTCTATCAGATCACAAAATATGAGTATGTACAAGAGAAAGTTGAAAGCACAACATAAATGACACTATCCACTCTCCAGTGAGAGAACACAATAAATACAAATAAATACAAGAAAATCACATGAAATGGATTAAAATTTAACTTGGTTGAGCGAGAGCAACTAAGATCAGTTACAAAAGAAAACACTTGTGGATGCCCATGTACATTTACGAGAACAGAGGAAAAACAAGGACCATGATTCAATATAGCCAAATGCTTTTTTTTTCCAATTCTGAAATCAATGTTTTAATTTGTTTAAAAAAAAAATCCTTTTTATTGAATTACAACAAATGCTTTATTAGCATAGGCATTCAAGACCGACACTCATGAATTTTCAGGGAGTGGAATTTTTTTTCCAATGGTTTTAACTGAATATGGATAATGGATAACAAAATCTCAATTTAAATTCTGGCAAGTTGACACAAAAGCATTGGTCTTGTGAAGCAATACAAGCCCAGCTTCCTTGTAATGTTTAGCTTGTGTAGGTTATGGTCAAAACTCTAAAACGATTATCAGGACATGCCTACAAATTGTCATCTCGAGGTAATTCTTCTTTTCACCAAAACAGGAATTACTTCAGATTGACTGAAATTTTCAGGCTTTCCTGAAAAAGGCTAGTTTGACTGTAGCATATACAGAGCATATTTAACTGTTTTTTTTTAGGAAAGCAAACTTTATAAACCAAATATAACTTAGCAGATCAGAGCTTCACTTAGTTCTTAATCCTTTTTTTTTGGGTGGGGGGTGGGGAGAATAATCTGCTGGCTCGAAGGGAAAATTGGTTTAAAAATAAACAACAAAAAATTATTAGAAATGATATTTAACAAAATTGTCAGCATTCATTGCTGTACACGTCTGTATACAAAATCCATCTTGAATTTTCTATGTAAAAAAATTGTAAGCAGCTTGAATTTGTAAAGGGAAAGTAAAAAACACATAGAAATTCCTATCAAATGGAGAATATAATTGTTCTCCAATATCTTTCATTAAGCAATACACTGGTGGTGATTTATTTTACTTAAAATAGGTCTGGCAAAGATTGAAATTAAAAAAAAAAAAGGTGACTTTACATCGCCAAACAAATGGAGGGAACTGATATTTCTTAAATTGACTTTTTAAAAAGAAAAGAAAACATTTTATAATGACTTGTACTTATCTTTATGTAGCATAATGAAAATACATTGCTTTTAACAATATGAACATAGATAAGGAGTGTCTAGAAGTGGAGGATACCTGCCTGAGGTGTATCAAACAACAGTTTTTATATAGAATATATTCAATAAAAAGTAACAAGACTCTTGGAACTCTACAAACAGATTTGATAATGGGATGAATGAAAATGGTTAACAAAACAGTTTTGTTCACAAATCTGAACCCAGAACACTCACTAGAAGCTGCAAGCAAGCGAAAACAACAACAATTGCTTGCTTGACGAATAAAACAAGAGTGGGCACCTATTTAACTGAGGACTTTTCTCTCTCTTACAGATGCTCCTCCACAAGAAAAATCACAGACGCACAACAAAATCAAGGCAGATCCAATTCGCCACCAAGGCAGGAAGGACAAGTCAGGGGGAGAAAAGTGATCGATACTAAGACACCTAAAAATGGTTTATGAAATCGACTAAGCATCCAGTTCCAAAAGAATAAAGACTTTCAATAAGCTAAAATTTTATTTAGAATCAATATAGACTCAAAGAAAGGGTGGACAGAATGAAAAAACTATTGCTAGCAGTGGTGAAATGTTTCCATTTTGTAGATTAAAATTTGGCAAAAAGAAAGTGGGAAAATTCAAAATGAATAGGAGATAACTGATAGAGTATGAAGTAATAAGTATGCCAACCCAACTGGAAATGAAAAGTTTGTTACTAAGCAGAAACTGATGTAAAAACATGGTACTGCTTTTTAATAACATTGAAAAAAAATGAAGAAAAAGTCTACAATTTATGTTCTTTCTTCTCCAGTTCAAATATATGTCCATTAAATTGAGCTTAGTGAAACCACACATCGATTTTCATGAAGTGCAGATATGCCGTTACCTAATTGTCATCAACATAGATGGCTAAAATTTTTTACATTTTTTCCAGCTTTTTTCATTTAGTTTCAGTGATGAGATATAAATATCCTTATCAACCGAACTACTAAAATGGCAGAACTTATAACTCCATAATATGGCCTTAAAACAGACTATTTGAAAAGCTTCTTAAGTGCCCTGGTACTTAAACTTTCAAAGATGATCATTTCCCCCCACTAGTTTGTTAAGAAATTTTACAAAAAGTGGTTGAGAATCCAGTTTGATTTACATATTTCTCTATGCAAATACAAAATTCTATATTCTTATACAATGTGAGAAAAAGAATAAAACTGACATATCCTCTCCTCTCCCCTCTCCGATTCCTGGAAAATCTGTCAAACTGACCCAGAAACTTTTGGTATTATTGTGTCATTTTCTCATAACCTCTTTCAATATCCTATCTTCCTACTTTTCTCAGCTTGACTTATGAAGCAGTGCAAAAACGTTGAGCAGGAGCATGAACAAAAGCCACTAGAACAAAGGCAGCCCATGTTCATGCTATAACAGTTTCTTCCTGTGTCCTTCATGCCAAGGGGCCAGACTAACGTCAGTGAAGTGTTGAGTAGCTGCTGGGTGAAGAGTCTCCGGGGGGTGGGGGCTGGGGCGCTTGTGTAGGGGCAGGGTGGGGGAAGCGGGATTTGCCATCCAAGCGTGGATCCTTGTGGCGCCGGTCCCAGTCAGCGTAGTCTTCACCTTGTCTGTCACTGGGGCGGTCACGTCTTTTCCTATCTCCTCCATATGAGGAGTGACTGAAACAGAAGTACAAAACAATGTTTACTGGAGAAAAATCATACAAAAATGCAAAACAGCAGACCTGTCATTGCCCCTTGACAAAACTCTCTCAAAATATCTACCCCTTTTGGGCATGACGGAAAAGCGCCGAAGGCGTGAGTTTTTCTATATGGGTCCCAGGGCATGCTCCTCCGGGAAATTTGTGAAATTTATCACACATTTTGAATCCAAAGAATAACAAATTGATGAACCCCATTAAACTCTGAAATACTTCATGTTTTAGATTGGTCTAAATAAAAAAACTTAAGTGTTATCGGTACTGTAACACATGGATTGATGATTGACTCTCATCTGTATTAGAAGTCAACGATATCAGTAAAAGAGCCACAAGTAAACTTGTTTAGCCTAACTGAAATGGTTATACATTTAAAACCTTTGTGGCGCCAGTTGAAAGTTCTACAACACAGAAATGGAAATAGCTGAGGATCAAACCTTTGGCCTCCTCCCCGTAAATCCAGAGCACTAACGCTAGAGATATCTAGCGCCTTATATTGGTAAAAATGCAATCGTCAAATTAATGTTATGCCCACAAATTTGCTACAGAGATGGGTGGAAAAAGAGTGGCAGCGACACCAAAGATTTTAACTTTGGACCTCCTGCTCCTCAGTCCTGAACACTGGAGACTGTGCTATTCTTACGCCCCTACTAGGCCAACGCTAATATTAAAGTTTAATTAAAACTACATCCCACAAATTTCTAGAAAAATATCATAGCTGATTTTTGGACACGCAACGTTACCGCTGAGAATCCTTCAAACTATTCCCTGCTTTCATTGGTTGACATTTTAAGAGCCTGCACACCCATTCATGAGTTTGTCGCGTGATAGAAAAAAAGGAGGAATAATGGATAAATGAAGGTGTTGCATGCGTAACGTGTTAATATGCCTCGATAAAATGAGTCCCTGAAACGAAACATGGCGGTCCAACTTTTAATTGGCTCCACATACAGATCGGACTATAATTTTCGTGGGGAGAAAATCATGTCTCCACCAATGATTTGAATGAAATGGCACTTTATCATTCTTTACATTCACGCTAGTATTAGAATAGAAGTATGTAAATCAAGATGGACTGAAATTTTAAGCGAAGTATGTTCTTAAGAAAGTCAAGACCATTCCTAGATAATAATAAAACTTCGCTCACTATAAAGTAGTGATTGTTTACCTGTTTCCACCCCATTCGTCTCCTCTCTCCCTGCCATAAAGGGGACCACCTCCTGATTCTCTGTAATGGTTTCCATATTCAGGACGGTAGTGGTCACCACGGTGAGGGTCAGGACGATAACCAGCCCGGTGCTCGTTGCGTCCACGATAGTCCCTGTGATAGTGTTGACCACCTGGACCTTGGCGGTCATTGCTGTACCTGTTTGAAAGAAAAATTCTAAGATTGTGAAAAGGAGAGAGGATCGAAGGGGATAAGAGTATGAACGATTGTGGAGAAAAGCTTTTACGAGATTCATAAAAATAGTGCAACACAGATTTGTAACCATTCTAAAGGGGAAAACTCCTGCATATGTATAAATTCGCTAGAAACTTCAGTTGATTGCACTGTTTGGTTTATTTAGCATTTATTTTAGGTGCCTTTGTCAGACCCTGAATTAGCTCAAGTTTGTATCAGGTATATCTTCTCAGGACAAGACCATAAGAGTATTCATTTAGTCACTGTATTGTTAATCCTCCATTTTTACCATATGCAGTCAACGATGGATCTAATGATTCAGTCAGTGACTTGCATGTATCAATGGTGTTGGTTGCTATCTGCACCTAGGACATGTCTAAGGATGAACCTTGAACTTCAAGTTAAAAAGATTTATTATAAAAATGCGGTGATAGTTGTTCCTTACCGTATCATGATAAAATAAATTGAAGTGTGACAATACTTGTAGTGTTGGAAACGGCATTTACAAGTAATTATATAGGAAGTGTCAAACTTGAAATTTCCTAAATAATAATGACTTCCTTATAAAACTCCTTAGTTATCACAAAGCACACACTTTCCCTTGATTTAAATTGATTTTCTTTGTCTTTTTTTTTTATGTTACAAAATGAAATTTGAAAGAGTATGTAAAAGAACTTATTAACATGTCAAATTTCGATCTTCAGAGGATTTATCTTTGATTCTGGCAATTAAGTAACTAGATCACTCAGCGTTCATTTTCATGAAGCTAGAAAACCTTTTACTAAAATGTCTATTTAAATCTCAAAATAAAGGTCTTGTGGCAGAAGCACACAAAATAAGCAAGGGAAAAATTGTACAACAGTTTTTTTTATCCTTCTACAATTATAAGCATTTAATGAAGCAACATTCAGCAGCTTAATCTCCTTCTTTCTAAATGGTACATTTAAAAACATTTATTGCAAAATTATATGACACCCCCCCTCCCATTTTTTTTTTTTCTTTTTTTTTTTTTTAAAGATTTCCCAAAGCTCATAATACTTATGTTATTTTAGGTTTTAGAAAAAAAAAGGGGGGGGAAAAGAATTTGAAATTTATTGGGATTTCACCTGTAAAATGAATCTTTTGATTCTCCTGGCAGTCTGTCTCCACGGTGAGAATCGTGGTGTGAAAAGGGGTGGGAATGGGGATGGGGATGTGGATGGGAGTGGCGATGATATGAACTATCATATCTGGAAAAATCAGACAACATAAAGTAGAAGATACATGCAGGAGATGGAAAATGAGTGGTCACAAAGTAAAATCATGTGTATTACAAAATGACAGCTACAAATATTGAAACGAACATACCAAATAAAGCTAAAACTAGGAGGGATGGCTATTTGGGTAATCTGAATCAATAGAAACAGTAAAATTTGTTCTGTACCCTAGTGTTCACTTTCAAACAGAAAGTGTGGCCAAGAATAGCACTTTTATTATTTTACAGTGATGCCAATGGAATAATTATTTTACCAAACCCTTACCAGCGTAAAGCTAAAAAGCATTAAATCAAAGGACATAACCCGTAGATATTTTTACTCAACTTTTGACTAGCCTTTTTTTTTTTTTATAACTGCAAATCTGTAAATTTATAGAATATTGGCATCACTGTGTATTTTATACTATCTGACCACATATTTATGTACAGAAGAGGACATGTTCTGAATCATTCAAATAAAAATTTTAAAAAATTTGATGAATCGAAACAAATATATCAACAGTTCACACGAAGTTAAATTCAACATCTAATAGAAAAAAGTATGAAACAAGCAATAGTTATAGCACTACATAACAAAGAAACATCTTTCAGAGTCATAAAAAAGACTTTATATTGATTAACAAAAGATATCATTTTTGGTATATTCATTATTGTGCAATTCAAAAGCTTTTGAAGATTTGCCTCTTCTTAACTCTGCCTAAATTAAAATTATGTATAGAGAAAAACAAAATCTGTATATCTATTCTTAGAGGTATACTATGTTGAAATCCTTTATTTTTTAGTTGAAATAAATACAAGTTTAAGACAAAGATTTATAAAATTCCAGTTTACTTTTCACTTTCTTTAACAGTCTATTATCAGTTCAAGACAGTACAACACTTGACAAGGGTTTCAAGTCCTTAATTTTAATTTTGCGGGGGACTTGATGAAATTTATATGCTCTTTTTCAAAATCTAAAATAATCTGGAATAATGTCAAAATCAAAATTCAATCTGAACCAAGAATTATATTTACATTCTTTTTGATAACATATAATGAATAAGACGAATACACAGGGATTGGGATCAACACAACAATAACAAATATCAAAGATAATTTTTAATAGCAAAGACAATAGTAAATTATATCAAGCACAAGACATAAATGCAGTGCAACACCTGGGTGAAAAACAATAACATATCACTGACCTGTTTCTAGATACATCTTCTGTGCGTGACAAAGGGCTGGCAAGAGTCCAATTGCTGCCAGGGCTGCCTCCTGCAATAGGTTCTGCAATGAGAGCATCTTTCCCTGAGCCTGGCCTATGGGCTGGATGATGGGACATTGCACTCCGAGAATGGTTTGCCTTCCCATGATTGCTATTTACATGACTGGAAGAAAGAAAACAGATTTATCAATTTAAAAAAAAAAAAAAGCTTTTCGCAAATTTAGTTGTAAAGTTGGTCCATATTCATTGGGGAACCAAGAGTTAGGGTTATGATTTTTCTTGGCAAGCGAAATTTTGAAGTAGGTTACCATTATTTTCCTCTCCGCACTTGCTGTGAATCTAATTCCCTTAGACCAATCCACTTCATGCTGGGTTGACACAGGGGGGCCCAGAGAAAATTTGTATCCACATCAGGGATCAATCCCAGCAATGGGGTCTAAACACCCAAACTGCACCCCCCTTACTTTATAAGATAAGAGGGCAATGTTGAACACAAGTTAAAAATGTCTGCTTATTTAAATTTCTGACAAGTTAAAACCTTTCTGTGCCCAATGTTTTCTAATTTAGAGGGAAAACGAACATTCTGAAATATTTATATTCTTTCCCGTTTTGATTTATCAAGAACGTAAAGCATCAAAAAGTTCCAATAGTTGTGCTTCTGGCAAGAGGGATCTAGATCAATGCATACCAGTTTCGTATAACCAGCACAGTTGAACATTGGAACAGGCATCATTTCTTAGCATACAGTAATCCTTTCATTTGTATTACAATCAACAGTAATTGATTTCTGTTGGGATATATAGATAATGCTTATCCCTCCATATGATAAAAATATTCATTTATTGGCACAACTCACCCATCTTTGGATGAGTGATGACGATGGTCATTTCTGTGTGATGAATGATGGGCTTTTTTGGCCGAGTCCTCCCTGTCAGTTTTATCATGGCTCCTTTTCCTAGCCTTTGAGCCAGCATCCTGGTGATTTTGATAGGTAGATATTAAGAGTGTACATGCAGATATTTTAGCTTACAAAAAAATGTTTCCATTATGATTGTTAATACTTTTTGTACTTTATCTAGACATTTTCAAAACTCAACAAAATTTATGATCCATTCAATAGTATTTGTTAAAAATGGCATTATACTAAATTCACTACAACACTTGTCTAGCAAGAACTCTTAGCAATGTGAAAAGTCAGGTTTTAGACTGATTAAAAAAAAAAAAAAAACATTTAACACATTTAAACCTTTCTTTTCATTGGCTTATCCCCTAGATCAAAATACGTCTTTAAGTTAAAAACATACCTTTGCAGTCTTGTCAGTATCTCTCTTTTTGCAGGCACCTTTGTAGAGTTTTCGCAGTTTGTTGTGGTTTAATGTTGTGAAATTTGACACAAAAAGCCACAGATTACTGTAGAGAGAAAAATATAAAAATAAAAAATAAACAAAAATACTCTTAGTTTTTCAAAATAAGTATAAGGGACTTATTAAAGCTCAACGGAATTTTTGAAAAGCAATTACGAGAAGGAAATGGTGGCTGAATTGGTTTTGAAAAAAAGGCAGGAAAATGTGAGCATTAATTAACTAAACAATCAATACACACTTCTGTTTTGGGCTTAATATGTGAGGCAACCAGGGTAAACCAGACAGCAAAGTTTTGAGCTAGAGCCCTCTAAACAGAAAAATTACTCTTTATTGACAATTTCTATTAACATATAAAAAGAGGTATCTTTCGCTCTAGAGATGGTAGAGTTATATTTGACTGCTTAATATCTTTCTGATACACTATTAATTACTTAAAAAGTCAACATTTTCATTTGCGCATGCTTCACCCTGCTGCATCACATATAAATGATGGTATGGTTCAGTAAGATACATTCTAGGTCAGCAATATCTTTATATGAACATACAAAAAACCTAACTCATGAATCAATTATTTTTCTTACAGCAAAATCATCTGAATGAATTAACAATTATTTTTCTTTACAGCAAAATCATCTGAATGAATTAACAACTTACTCTCTCCAGAACTTTATTTTTTCAGGATCGGAAAAAGACTCAATGCATGTGTTGATGTGGTCTCCAATTTTCAGTAAAATGGCCCTGATGAAAGCTACCTGCTCTTTCTCATCTAAGCTGTCATCAGGTTCACTCAACTGTTTTAGGACTTTCTTCAATGGTCTCATCTTTTCTTTGCACTGTAAGAGTATTAAAAAATTATCTGTTAATAATTTACACTGTTGGGTATTGACATATAAACAATTTTGAGAAATAACCTCTAAATAAATATCTTTTTTTTTAAATTGAGAAACTTAATTACTACAACCAACAGTATTGGTTCTGCTAAAAGTACTGTAAAGTATTAGCTATCTCTAGCAGTATATTTTTCCATCTGTAATTCTAGGAGCCTTTTTATCACATACAACTGAAGGTGTGGGTCCTGTTTTACTCTTGAACCTGATGTCTGTATAAATGTGAAAGGTCATTTCATTGTTTTAAAAAAAATTAAAAAAAAAAAAAATTCGCTCTGTTCCATGTGATTATGTTTTAACGAAATTAGTGTGGGGGAAAAGAATTACCTCAGTGAATGTTTTGGGATCCATTTTCTGATCTGAATCATCTTCTGCACCCTCTGCTATCTCTTTAGGCTCTGAAGAAGCTGTGAAATGCATTGGTCCAGATTGCTGCTTAAAAAAAAAAGAGATAAAAATCAATACATTATTTCCTTTTCAAATTTTCGCAGACTGCCGTAAAAGATCAAGAAAGCCCTGTAAGTTAAGGGAGAGGTAAACTTTTGTAAAATTTTACCCATAAGTTCCCCGTTTAAGATACAGGTAGAATACAAATTCTTCCAACAGAACTCAGCTTTACCTAAACTTGCTCTTCTTTTGCATTTATCAGATTCCAAAATATACAAAGATCTTAAAAGTACAAAAGTACATACTTGTTCATTGCATTAGTTACAGCATTAACTTTCGTAACGAGAGTTAGCCCAGTTATATGATGGAAACTCCACCCCCTCCTCCCCCGAATTCGATATAGATTACGGTCTTACCAATTTCTTGTCACCTTTCAGAAAATTTAATTGTACCCTTGGCACTTCGATCAAATATTGAGAGACAAAGTTATAGACACTGATTTTTTAAATTTGTAATCCCCTAAAAGGACAATCTTTCATTTCTTTATATGATATGATAGCTGATCAAAAGCTATCCCTATTTAATGTCAGTTTGTTTTAAAAGTTCACAACAAACAGCTGGAATGGTTCATAACAGATAGAAAGCACTTACAAGGGGCTAGAAGCAGTAGACATTTGTAATAGACTTTAGGTGCTAGATGTGAGCTATGAACATTATAATAAAATGAACACATCTTTTTCTTTTTAATTTTTTCCTAAATGATTAATAAAAAATGTGCAGTGCCTACCTTTTTCTTCTGTTTTCCTTTGGGTTTTTTAGGCTTTTCTTTGTCTTTTTCCTCTGCATCTTTCTTGGCTTTTTTTGGCTTAGTCTTGGGCTTTGGTTTTGAATGCAGTTCGTCATCTGTGTCCAACTCAATGTCACTTATATCAGACAATTCATTTTCCTTTTTTATTTCCACCTGAGTTTTCTTCTTTTGAGATGATTCTGGGTTTTTTTTGTCTTTGCTCTCTTCTGAGCTGCTTGAATCATCTTTTTCAATTATCTCAGCTTTTGACTTAGGCATTCTCTTTCTTGCTTTAGCAGGTTTCTGTAAATACAAAGTGTTTATAGTTTCAGCCATAACACATGTACGTGCAATCACCAAGTGTCTGGTTCCAATAAACTTCCAATTTCCTCTTTCTTAACTATAGAAAACCTATGTGATTCTATTGAGCAAACAAAACAAATACCCATTCATATATAATACACCAAATGCACATTGAGTTCGCTTTATATGTTTTTATAACCTACCCTTTTCCTCTCAAAATTCTTTTCCATTTTTAAAACTTTTAATTGCTAACTTGGGGGGAAAAAAAACTGATCTTGCTCTGAAGGAGATACAAACCATGTGTGGTCTATTTTTAATTTGAGGTTATGAGAGAACATAATTTGTCAACAACATAACCCTGCCTTTATTCTAAACTTAAAAATTTAGCACTGAGGAGTTTCAAGCAATTAAAAATAACACATGATTTTTAAAGTTCTTAAAACTTACATTAGGAGCAGCAACAGGTTCCTTTCTCAAAAGCTTGAGTAAGTAGTCAACTCTTGTTTGCAAGTGTTTCGCTTGCGGTTTCAATTCCCCATCTGGTAGTATCTGCAATAAGTTTCAAGTGAATTTGTTTATACGGCACTTCAGTAAGGTAACGGCTATATTGTCAGATTAATATTCAAAATATAAGAATATAAACAAAACTTTCAATTTATATTAACTTTCCAACTTCAATTTCTAAGACATGTATATTTCATATTACAAGTCTAAAGGCATTAAATGATTACAGTAAATCTGCTAGTTACCCTGTCAGAAAGGCCTAGCTTGTCATCCATCTTTATTGATTCCCAGCTGCCCATTCCATACTCATATATTCCTTTGAGAAGCGCACTGTCATCATCAATATTCCAAAAGCAGTCCCAATGCACTTTCTTTACTTGCTGATCCAAACGCCATCTGAAAAATAAAAATAATATTTACGCAATTAAATAAATCATAGGTGGATTTGTCTTGGACAATAGTCTTCATGGAACAAAAATTAGTTGTTTTCCTGACATAATGTTTCTGATTTTAATACCCAGATGACATAATCTAATCTTTATACTATTTTTTTTTTTAACCCTAGCTGTATGTTGGGGTGGGGTATGTGCATAAGGGTTAGAGATGCATGAAAAGTCACAGCCTCCTCTGTAAATGCTCAACTCACTTCTTGCGTTGTTCTTTGTCCTCAGGTATAGCCTCAGCAAGTGGCTTTAAATCCTCCTCAGATTTTAGAAGAGCCTGAGCATTAATGCTAACACTGGCAATCTTGAATGATGGTCCTTTATTTTTCTTTGCTCCTGTTCAAAAAGAGACGACAAAAAGGGACTAAATATATACGGTAAAATATCGTATTAAAAAATATTTGTTCATTACCTTATTTCTTCTTTGCCTCCATTTGTGCTAATAGACATTTGATGTAACAAAAAAGAGACTATCATATCAAATAACTTATGTCCACTCAAACAAAGCTCAAATATAAAATCACAGAGAAAGCAATTTTCTCTTAACTTAGTTTATCACAGTAGACATTTTACTCACAGCAAAGTGCAAGAAAATGTCATGGCTAACCTCTGATCAATAATTAAAATTCAACAATTTTAAACAGCATACCTATGAGTACTTTAGAAGAATACTGAAATGATAATGTCTGGGACATAATCAAGAATCTTACCCTCAGCATTTGGATTTTCACTCAATTTCTGATTGTGATCTCGTACTGCTTCTTCACAAGAACGCTTTAGGTGCTCAGCCAGGCGCCGTAGCTCTGCTTCACTTTTCTCAGGTACCTCTGCATCCTCTGCTATCGCATCAAGTCTGCAGAAAAGTATCAATATCATTGAGCTTGCTAGTATCAGAAAGTCACTTTACTACCTGAATGTTTTGTGTTTTTCTCCTTCAACAGAAAACCATATTAAGTTATCCCAGGTCATTGCTGAAATAAGAGTAGTTGTAAGGTCAATTATTTTTTGTATCAAGGGGCCTGCTTCTTACTGACACATTGTAAAACTAATGATTTGATTACATTTCATTCAATGAAGACTGCTAGTTTCTGTGTAATTAACTTTCCCTGTCCTGCTTGTGATCAGAAAAGAACATCTTTTAAATTAAAGCATAAATTACACAACAGTCAGTGGTATAAAAAACTCGGGTAGGATCACAACAGGTGGGTTCAAATAAAATGGTTTTGCTCACCTTTAAACATGTCTAGAACAAACCTACATATAATACTTTTTTGTAATCAGAAGAAATTACCTCTTCAGGGGAGCAGGGAACTTTTTAATGCTCTTCACAAAACGCCTGATTTCAGCATTAGAAAAACCACGAATGCCATCTCTTGCATTGCCTTTAGGACGTCCTCTCCTTTTAGGATGTTCATCATCATCATCTTCTTCATCTTCATCACTTGCCTCTGAGTCAGACTGTTTTTTCTTTTTCTTGCCCTTCTTCTCTTTGTCAGAGTCATAATCAACTTGCAACTGGGGAAATAAAGTATGTTTAAATAATAGAAGAAAAAAAAACAACCAACCGTTCAGTTCAGCAAGATGAAGATGTCAAACCTTTACATTCTCAGGTTCAGAAGCTTTTGTAGTTTTCAAAAACTTTTGTTTACTTATTCTAAAATTCTTTCCTTTTTCCAAACTGCGAAACCAATTGATATTTTCACCTAATACATAGAACTCCCCCCCTCCTCGTCCTAGAAAGAAGTCTCCCACACAAGAACATTTATTCTCTGCAAGTAAAAAAATATGTCATTGAAACAATCTTGGAGACAGTAGATCATACTTACTTAGGAGAATGCTACAGATACAAGGAGAGCAAAGTTGTAAAAAGAGAAAGGAAAAAATGGTTTGCTGGGAGGAAACACCGTTAAAGGAAAAATTAACAAATTTTTAAGAAAAAAAAGACCAACATACATGTAAGGGGTACGAATCTCCATTCTTTCGTTTTATGGATTAGCCGATGTTTCCATCTCTATGATGCACTAATTTTATTTATAGTGTTCTTCTAACTGAGTTCTATCCGTGTCAGCTGTTAACTTTTTTATCTAAGTGTGTGTTATACCGCTATGTATAGGTAGGGAGTAGTTAGCATTGAACCCCATTGTACATACTCAAACAAGCTCAGACTCAAGAGTGTAAACTCTCTAGGATCGCACAATCATTTATGCACGCTACCGTAAATTATATCTATAATCCAGTCTTTGATCAGCAATCAATGTATGTATAACTAGAGATAAGCGAAGTATAACTAACATCCCAGCAGTGGGAAGGTTATACTTCATACATGGTCTTCACTATCTTCTGTATTAATCTTATGAAAGCCAACTATGATAAAGACACTTGGTCAGAAATAACTGCCGAGCACTTTGGAGCATACACATGGTGATGATTAGGGAAGAGAATATAAATATTTTTAGAATTAAAAAGCTCTCTTTGACATTGCAAAATTTTTAAAAATGTGTACATCAATATGCTAAGAAGGTACATCTTGTTAAAATATCTTTTAAAAAATTAATTGAATGAGAGCTTACTTGTTTGATGGTCTTTCTATTCCTAGGGCCTAATTCTAAGTCTAGGAGCTGTTGTTGCCTTTCTTCTTCTTCCATTTTGGCACGGATATCTTCAGGGATAATTTCATCCCAGTCTTTCTCATCTTGAGAGACAGAAAAATTTACCAAATTAAATCAACAAAAGCACGAAACCGTATGGACAAAAATTTGTTTACAACAAAGAGTGATGGATGTATGAAATTGTTTTTGTTTTTTTTTCTGTAGAGGGGCTAAGAAATTATGCTTGATAACATCTAATGAGCAGCACAAATTTACATAGTTTTAACATGACAGTAAGAAATATTTATTTTTTCAATCTAGTGACTTACCTTCTTCACCAGCACTTGCTCTAGATGCATCAGCTTCCTCTTCAAGGTTGCCAAAGCTTGCAACTTTAAACTGAGACAGCAATTCATCACCAACGGCATTGCTTTCAGTTTCATGTTCTTCGGCTCGATTCAAGATATCATCAATATCCACCTGATAAACAGAAAAATGAACCCAGATTTGCTATTATAAAATATTAAAATAAAAAGAAATAAAACTTGTTTGCAGATTTGTATGAACATAATACATGTCTTTTTCTTTCTTTCATAATGGCCAAAAAAATGTATAAGGCTAAATCAATTTTAGTCAAAAACTTAGCACAACTTTTAACAATTCCAATATATGGTGTTTTTCAAATTAAAAAGAATTAGATGTTCTCAGGTTCAACAGCATGATGAGACAAGATAATTTCACATTTTTATTGTCATTGAGATCAGTTGCTCTACGAAAGTCGAATTTCAATATGGAAAAGTCTGTCATACTCATTAACAACCGTCTTCCACTCCTCATTTTACATGTTTAAAAAAAAAAAATACACATTACCTGCTGCTCTTCTTCGTCCTCATTGTCTTTTTCTTTAAATAACTCCTCTGCTCCAAATTTAAGAATAGCACATAACTCTTCTTTGCTGAATGGAATAGTACTGAAACAAAAATGAATTGAATATGTTAGTAATTATGAAAGTTGGCAAAGAGATAAAAATTCAATAAATATTATAAAATGTTTATAGTTAACGTATCACTATTGAGACATCTTTGGTTGTCTCAAAACCCTGAAAACTACAATAACTTACAAAATTAAAGAAAATTAGAAAAAGTTGAAGAAATCTTACAAGGCTCAATGTTTAAATGTATCAATCATTGCCGTCTTCTAAGACAAACATTAAACAGTTATAAATAGATGAATTATATATATACACACATTTTTTTTTTTTTTACTTCAACATAGTTTAAGGGGACAGTTAGGGTCCTAATTTTTACAAAAGAAAACTAGTTTTGTGTGATGGAAGCCTTGATTCACACAATAAGACTGAAATTAAAGTAAATAAAATTACATTCAGCATAACCTACCTTGAGGGTGCTGAGCCCTTGTCCAGCACAGTTCTTCCTGTCGTATCCATTCTTTGAATGACAAGGTGATCAAGAACCATTTTCTTTTTAGCACTTTCCACAATCTTTTCTTCAACTGTAGAGCTTGTGACCAGACGGTAAACACTTACCTGAAATCAAAAATTTTAAGAAGAAAAATTAAATAATTTAGTTTGATATTGCTTTAACTGATTTTGTTTAGAATATATTTCTAACCCTAGACTCGGTTGAAAGATGCAGCTTTTCCCCTTAAGAATTGTGGGACAAGGTGGCTCAATGACAGAACAGTCAGAGAGGTGCCCCATTCTATCCAGTGTAAATCACAAAGTGGCATTAGTATTTTTGACAAGGACAAAGAGAGCTTCTATAAATAAAACATCTTTAATTTCAAGATAAGCATAATCATAATTCACACCAAAAAGGTAGAAAGAAAACAATCTATCCCAATATTCCACATAAGAGGGTAATCAAAATCATCACAAAAGATGATATGCTTCATATTTATAAAATTTAAAGCATTTTTACTTTGTGATTAACCAAGAATGTTTCTCAACGACTGATAAAATAAAGAAAGTAGATAAATCACTCAGAAAATAGGATCTTCATCGCTGTGAAGCTCAAAGCGAGCTGGGTTAAAGCAAAAGCTTTCATCATAGTGATTTACAAGTTTATATATAGCCATTTAAATATTTTCTGTAAAAAAAGGACATGATCGGAACTCTTATAAAAAAAAATTATTGAATAAGATTGGTAAGTTCAATCGGTGAATAATTAATGATTGAAATTTTCATATTGGCAGATCTGCTCATAACAAATTTGACCAAGGTGATGTTTGATTAAAATCTTAGGTCAGTATATTTTCTTTCAATTTACAAAATGACGATGCTTTGTTCAGTGCATCTTTTTTTTTCCTTTCTAACTTTCTAACTTGAAAAGAGCTAGATAAAAGCATTAACAGCAGTTCAGTTTTGGCTTCTGTGGTTTATGAAAATTGATGGACCCAACCAGACATGCTTTTAGCTAAAAATGTTTTTGAAAATGCATACCATGACTGGTAGAAACGAAGATAAATCACTCAGAAAATTGAATCTTCATAGCTGCGAGGCTCAAAGCGAGCTGGGTTAAAGCTAAAGCTTTCATCACAGTGATTTTCAGGTAGTTGTGTCAGTGCTATTTGTATATGTCGGACAAAAAATTGCCCTCTTTTTTTTTTTTTTATAAATTTGGAATCAAGATGGAACTGACATACTAACATTTCAAATCGAATCAGAGATTGTTAAAGTTCAAATTGACAGATCTATTCATGGCTGAACTTACCAAAGCTGATGCCACCTTCAAAATTTATTTACGCCAGTGTATTTTCATGATAAATTTAAAATATGTTTATATAGAAAAAAATTCACACAATAAGGATAAACTATATTGAACCTCAGAAAGACACTTCATCTCATATTTCTAAAAATGGAGATAAATCACTCAGAAAATTGAATCTTCATAGCTGTGAGGCTCAAAGCGAGCTGGGTTAAAGCTAAAGCTTTCATCACAGTGATTTTCAAGTAAGTGTGTCAGTGCTAATTGTATATTTCGGAGAAAAAATCGCCTTCTTTTTTTTTTTAATTATAAATTTGGAATCAAAATGAAACTAACACACTAACATTTCAAATTGAATCAGAGATTGTGAAAGTTCAAATTAACGATATGTTCATGGCTGAACTTACCAAAGCTGATGCCTCCTTCAAAATTTATTTACGCCCGTGTATTTTCATGATAAATGTAAGATATATTTATATATAAAAAAATTCACAAAATTAGGATAAACTATATTGAACCTCAGAAAGACACTTCTCAATTTTCTAAAAATGGAGATAAATCACTCAGAAAATGGAATCTTCATAGCTGTGAGGCTCAAAGCGAGCTGGGTTAAAGCTAAAGCTTTCATCACAGTGATTTTCGAGTAAGTGTGTCAGTGCTAATTGTATATGTCGGAGAAAAAATCGCCTTCTTTTTTTTAAATTATAAATTTGGAATCAAGATGAAACTAACATACTAACATTTCAAATCAAATCAGAGATTGTGAAAGTTCAAATTAATGATATGTTCATGGCTTAACTTACCAAAGCTGATGCCTCCTTCAAAATTTATTTACGCCCGTGTATTTTCATGATAAATGTAAGATATATTTATATATAAAAAAATTCACAAAATTAGGATAAACTATATTGAACCTCAGAAAGACACTTCTTCTCAATTTTCTAAAAATGGAGATAAATCACTCAGAAAATTGAATCTTCATAGCTGTGAGGCTCAAAGCGAGCTGGGTTAAAGCTAAAGCTTTCATCACAGTGATCTTTGATTTGAAGAGTCAAAACCATTTAAGAAGGAATAACAGTGTTGGTACAAATCGCAGAGATTTTTGACCAAGACATTTTATCTTCATTGCTGATAAGCTCAAAGCGAGCTGGGTTAAAGCAAATGCTTTCATCACAGTATTCTAAACTTTGTGAGTCTTTGCCATTTGAATGTTTTGAAAAAGAAAAATGACAGATATAAGAGGAACCTTTTTCTCCAATGGTATATATATATTTACTCTATTGTACCTGAGAAGATTTTGTTTAAGTGCGAACTTGTATTTATTACAATCATCTTTCCTAACTATGCAACTAAGAAAAGTAATGCTTTGTTGTTACAAAGTTTTAACAATTTTTACAACACGTTTATTTTAAAAATCGAAACGAAACAAAAAAAAAAATGAACTAACGCCCAAACCTGTAAGTAACATTACTCAGAAAGTATAATCTTCAGTGCCTTGAGGCTAAGCGAGCTGGGTTAAAGCAAAAGCTTTCATCATGATAATGTTTTTACATTGTCGGGTCTTTCATTCTTGATATTTAAAGAGTTCATGAAAATTGTTCACAAACTTTGCTTTGTCCCTTGACCAAACATGCATTGACAAATATTGCAGGAAAATTATGTTTTGTATTTTGAATATGCTATACATTGATAACATGATAAAGCTTGGGAAGTGCTGTATCAATAACATTTTAGAAAATGATGAGAATCAACTCAATTCTTACCTTAATATTGATCATAAAAATAAAATATAGCAATATAGTGCCAACACCTTTTCAAAGAAAACCAAAAAAAAACAAAAAAAAACACAACTAAGGGGCTGATGGTGATTAAGTATTAAAAATATTTAGAAAACCAAAGGATAAAAATGTACACTACTGATAATAAAACATCACTCAGAAAATGTGATCTTCATTGCTTTGAGGCTCAAAGCGAGCTGGGTTAAAGCAAAAGCTTTCATCACTGCGATGTAAATATAACAGTTACCCCTCATCCACAGCTGTCAACTTTTGAGAAAGCAGATACAGATTTTTAGCGCAATTATGCACTGCAAACCAAATCGATGGCCACTCTTATTTGGTTCAGCTATCAATATTAACTTAAGCACAAGCTTAACCATAACTTTAAAAACTGCACCAAGGACTGGTTGTTTTGTTGTTTTTTTCTCTTCTTTTTTTTTGTGTTTTTGTAGATTTTCATCTCTAGTGTCAGAGACACCACGTCAGCAATGGCCAGGCTTTGCGTGTACTAGATATTTTCAAGACGGTTGACAGAAGAATTGAAGCTTTCTAGCATGCCAAAAGCAATTGGAACTAAAACCATTGTCATTGATTGAACCGACCAGAAGGAGACAAATCCGACATTTAATTTGCCCAGACATCGGTCTCCAACTAGGCACTTAATGAGAACCAGACGCTCTGCCACTTAGCCTGATTTATATCACATAACTAGATCTAGATCTAGACTCACTTTCAAGAGATGTAGTTCAACTTCAGATCGACAGATAGGTTTGTTTGGAGGTATATCTTCTATTGGCAATTTAACGGGGAATACCACAAACCGAGTGTCCCAGAAAAGATCATAAATGTACAAAAATGATTGAAAATCTAGATGTCCATATGGGTCATTCAAATAAAATTCATAAATAACAAAGTTTTAACAATATAAATTCTAAGGCTTTTTAAACCACCAATCGCCATATGATACAAAAGGTCGCATCAGTTTGGCTAGAGTTGCAACACATTAGCCGCAACAACACCAATAATGTTTGAAATAACAGATCTAGATCAAGCCTAGATCTATGTCCCCCAATCCCGATGACGATATATAAGCAAGATTTATATAAAGTAGTGAAAGCTGTGAAGAGAATTTAAATAATTTAACCCAGGAATAAATATATTTTATTTCTTTTTGTTTTGTTTTGAATAATCAATTTTCCTTGATATTTTAACAAACAATAACCAACAAGAGTGGGTGTTAAGATTTTGTTTTTGGCTTTGTACATTTTTAGGCTTAAACTTCATAAAATAAACCAAAAATAGATCCAAGAGGAAAAACCGTCACAACCTAGTATAGTAAAAGCAAAGATTCTGTACAGTATGAAACATCTTTGAGTAAATGCAACAATGCACCGCCCATCGGGAGTGTTTGGGTGTGTGAAAGAGTGGCAGCGATTGTGCTTTGAATACAAAATAAGAAATTGTTTATCTGATCGCACGAGAGTAAGATCTGTGAGGGGGCCAGCACTTGACAGCAAAGATGGTATCAAGTCTAAATCAGTATAACTGCTCCCCCAAAAAACTGGATTCTTAGAAACAAACTCTCTTCCTAGCACCAGTAACCAAAGCCAGAGGATTTCCGGGTGGACAGATCGCCAGCGGCGGAAGCATAATTGCCGCTATAGTGTTAACCTATTTTGAAATGAGCCACGCGTGAACGATAAATCGACATGTTGATTACAGACTCGATCAATCCCAGTGCCACGAAGCGTATGGGACGCTCAAATCGTGAATGGGCCTAGTAGAGGACTGGGCTAACCCAAAAGTGACAGCAAGTACTGAGCGATTGACAAAACAAACAATTTTTAGTCGGATACCGTCAAATACATATTTTTTTTAACCACATACGGACGGACATACTAGGGAGGTCAAACACGTACTAAATATGTATTATTCATACTTGCTGGCAGCTATGCTCATCTAGTTTAAAGATAAGACATGCCACATCAATTGTTGCCTTACAGGGTTTCTTTTTCTTTGAGGGGTGTCTACATCAATCAACTCACTGAGGACATGCATTTTCAAGATATATTTTCTCACCTGCTTGGTTTGACCAATTCGATGAGCTCTGGCTTGGGCTTGGAGATCATTCTGAGGGTTCCAGTCACTGTCAAATATTATCACAGTATCTGCAGTAGCAAGATTTATACCAAGTCCTCCAGCGCGAGTTGACAGCAGAAAGCAGAAATCCTATACAGAAAAAGGTTTATCATATATTTCCAAAGCTTAAATTTTTAGTGAATTTAATATTCAGAGAAATAATTATTGCTACGAAGCTCAAAAAAAGGTTTTTTAGTGAAAACATTCATTAAAAAAAATATATGGCACACTTGATATCGTTTAACAAAAGCATTTTTCTAATATCAATATGCAATTTACCTTTTGATTTGAAGAATGAAATTATTCAACCTGTTCTTTCAATCCTTTTGTACTCTAATATCAATGAGTAATGAAAAGAAGTGTAACATACTCACTTGTGAACCTTCAGCATTGAAATGATCCAGTGCTTGCTTTCGCAAATCACCTCGTATGGAACCATCAAGTCTCTGGAGAGACAAAAGCAAATAGATTTTTTACAAAGGGCTTCCCACAGTATGGTCCTGAAAAGCGTCACATTGCCATAAAACGTATGTAAGAAAAGTTAATTTCAACCATGAGCTGCAACCCAGAATGATTTGCATCGTTAATATTCAAAAGAACAATGACACAAAAAACAACAACTAGCAAACATAAAATATACAACAACAAAAAACATAGTGCACACTTTCTGTCCTATTATTACACCATTAATAAGATACCTACTTGAAAAGGAAAATGTCTGCATCGTAGATAGTCTGCGACTATGTCCAACATGCGCACCATTTGTGAGAAAATGAGAACCCTGTGGCCTGTTTCTTTCAATCTGACAAGAAGCTTGTCCAACAGTAATAATTTTCCACTGCCTTTCAATAAAACCTGCAAATAAGATACCAGTTTAAAATTTACTCATTGAAATCAAATCCATTGAAGAAAGCAATAATCTGAAGCTGCAAAGTTCAATAATCCGCTTATGACAAAAATCATTTATCTTTTCCATTGCTTTTTGAATATATATTCATTCCAAAATATCCAAAAAGCGTGTTAAAGAATTTTATTTTTCCTTATAAAGTTTGAGATTCGTAACTTTCTCTTCCAAATCCCAAATGTACCTGCAGCTTATCTTTGGGTAACGGTTCCTCTTCAAGTGGGGCACATAGATGAGCATGGTTGGCACATTTCTTTAGCTCCATCATGATGTTTGTGAATGAGGAGACATTTCCCCTCATACCCTTCATCAATATCCGGAATTCTTTTTGTAAAATTGCTCTGAGGAATGAAAATTGATAAAGGAAATTCACATATGATCAATTAACAGTTCATTTGCTTCCTTTTCAACATCAGCATGTTATAGTAAATTTCTGCAATATTCAAACTTGCGTTTTAGTTTTAGAAATTAATGAGTAAGGTGATCTATCTGATTCAATCTACATAAATAAATGCTCTATTTTAATAGAAAGTTTTAAAGCAACATATTTTACGATTTACCCACCTATAATATGTTTTCTGCAAAGAGGAAAGTTCCACTCTCAAGATTCGTTCAGTTTTTGCAGGAAGAGACTTTTCAACATCTTTTTTTACTCTTCTGATAAGGTAAGGTTCCAAAACTTTGTGCAGGGATTGGAATCCACGACCCTCTTCTTTAGAATGCTTTTCTTCAAAATCTGGCCAGTTATCAAACCTGAAAATTTGAAAAAAGGTTTTAACGAAATTCCTTAACAGTATGTGCAAAGATAAATATTATTAGAATACATTCTGGTTATGCAACAATCAATTTGATCAGCAATCAAAGTACAATAAAATTTAATGTTTGATATACTCAGAATAGGAACAGATATTTTTCTTTAACTTAAGGCTTTCTCAAGCTGAAATGTAAAAAGATGATTGTTGTTGCAATTTAAGTTTTTATGGGATAGGGAATCATTTTTGAGACTCAACTGCAAATTTTAAAAGATGGCGAAAAAATGCACCAAGACTTCCTGATCTAATAATACCAGTTTGTCTTTATGCCCAACAGTGGATACAAAATAGACCACACTAGTTTTATCCAGCCACTGATACTGCACTTACACATCAGGCATGATGAAATGGAGTAATGACCAGAGTTCCTTCAGAGAATTTTGCAATGGAGTTCCTGTCACAAGAATTCTGTGGTTTGTATCAAAGGTTTCCAATGACCTATACAGCAATGAGTCGTCATTTTTCAGCCGGTGAGCTTCATCTACACCAAGAAAAGCCCATGATTCAGCAGCTAGGAACGCCTGAACATGAAAATAAGAAAAACCTGGGATGATTCTAACTTTGCATTTTTGGACACACAATTTACAACAAATATGAACAAAATTAAAGTGTTTTTTTCCTTGCAAAAAAGTTTCAAGGAGCAATCATCCTTTACTGATCTGACATTTCAAGTTCTGGTTACATTAAAGAATAATGTACATTTAAAGACTAAAAGCATAAGTAAATTCAACCATAGCTTTTTCTCATGTAACTTGTTTATCATTTAAAATAATTTTCAGGAATTAAAAAGAAAAATTTGATTGCACATATTCCAGAATGTCCTATTAAAATTCCAAATAGAATTCATGACAAACCTTGTCTTTCAGCAGTATTTCATATGTAGTGATGAGGACATTAAACTTCAGCCTTTTGTTACCCGGGTGCCTCCACTCTTGTTCTCTAAGCTTGAGATAGAACAGAAGCAACAACAACAAAAAATATTAAGCCTAAAAAATCAAATATGCAAATTACAGACAACAGTTACTGTGAAAATACATGATAAAAAAATATTGAATAAACATTTTTTATTTTTTGTTCAACTATTAAAAAATGTTTCATAAAGACATTTCTCTAGTTAGACATTTCTTTAGTTAATTAACAAACCTCACCACTGTTCGGCTGCTAACATCTCCCATATAGACAATGACATTCATTTCTGGCGCCCATTTGTCGAATTCCCGCTGCCAAGCAACCACAGTTGAAAGGGGTACAACCATTAGATATGGCCCGTACAAATGGTACTGATTAAATAAGTGTGAGACAAAGCTGATGATTTGGATTGTCTTTCCAAGGCCCATTTCATCTGCCAAAATAACACTGTTTTCCCTGAAAAGTATAAAAAGAATTTGATGATTGAATAAGTTTTTAGGTATCAACCGTAAGAATAAAAAGCATAAAATCAGTTTTGATAATTCTAATTTCAGATTAAAAGGGGGAAAATTTTAAAAATGATGTTTCATAAATTAAGAGTACTCACTTGCACCACGAGTGAATCATCCAGTTAAGTCCATCAAGTTGGTAATCTCTGAGCTGAAGTTCCTCTGTTCCACCCAGATGAGAAGGTTGACTCTTTAATGCAATAAATTTTGGGCGGACTTTCAACACCTGAAAAAGCAAGATCTTTTATTAAGATTCATTTTTTTAAGTCTGAGAATGCACTATTTGACACAACATAGAAATGGGTTAGCCTGTTTGAAATTTGTCCTTAAAAAGTTATTCTTCTTTAAGCCATGTAAAAACTGTTAAATTCCAACCGTGTCGTCCAAGCAAAAACAATGGTTGACTGCAAAATTAGCATGCTGCTTAGTCTGACAAATGCAGTAGAATCAAAATAAAAAGCAGCAGGTTAGTTAATTTTATCTTTTCAGATTTGCATGCCTGTTCATAAATTTCAAAGTTTCATGGGCAAGCTTAATTTGCAGAAGACTCACTCTGGAGAGTTTTGTTGGAATGCACTGGGACTTGTTGCGCGCCAAGTATTTGTCTATGAAGGGTTGGAACAGTTTTGATGCTAGATCTCCATCTTCCCATGTACACTCAGAGTAGGGCAACCCCTGCCATTTGCACATGTAATCAGAATATCCAGTGTTCTCCTTCCTGTGAGCTGGTTAAATTAAATTTGTGCGATAAGTTACAATGAAAAGATTAGAGAACTAAAATAATTTTATCCGTATTGACATTAATTCTGGTTTGATGGAGGAGAAAATATGCACAAGTGATCTTAAAACAGTTGCCTTGATATCACATAACTGCATGTCAGTGATTCTAATACTATATGGGGGATGAGAACCATTATCATCATGATGATTATTATTATCATTTCAGAAAACATGTTTCACAAGACATACATGTTGAAAAAATGTATAAGCATGTTACCTATTATCCTTTCCACATTTTTATGTGATTCTGTTAGATCTTGCATCATCTCTTGCTGACAATCATAGTATTCTACATCTTCTGGTGTGGCACCATCTTTCCTGAAAGCAATGATTAAAAATATCTAAAACCTAGGCACCAGGCTGACAAGTTAGACACTGGCTTACTTCCAGAATACAAAAAAGGGACAGCAAAGGGTGCAATAAGTAGGTTAACAATAAAGCTTGAAAGGTTTAAAAATTGAGACATCGAAAAATAACTTAATCATATTTAGAAACTGAATCTTTTCTAGAGGTTTTGATTTGGTTTTTTTAATAATCTGATTTATTTCACACTGGACATATTCGTAGTATATTTCTCACCATTCCTTAATCTCTTCCTCCTTTTTGATGAAATTTTCTAATTTCTTCAAACCATTGACAAGCTGCTCTCTGAGTGATGCCTCTGTCTCCCATGTATTGTGTATGTGAGACCAACCTTTCCACTTGATCAAATACTGAACTTCTTTTTCAAGAGATTCACCTTCCTTCACAGGACTAAGGTTGGGATCCCCATTTTCTTTACAATTGTAAAGTGTTGTTTTATGACCAGTTGCTGTTTTCAAAAGAACAAAATTCAACATTTTAATGTAAATCTTCCATCACCTTTGCATATTTTTAAACGAAAACAGTTTGATTGAAGATAATAACTTGTTTAATTTTTTTCAATGGTCTATGTCAATGGTAGTAAATAATTGTTGAGAAATGTTACTTTGTCACTGATATATATGCTTTCTACCAATCTTATATAAAAACTTAAAATTCTATAAATCACAACCATATTTCCTAATTACATCTCCCTTAAAAGTATTACTAGGAAAATTACGAACAAAAGAATGTGCAATCATCTTGTCTAAACTTCATTTAGTCTTACAGGATGAACAATCCAACCAGAGAATGAGAGCTGGGGTTTCAGATGAAAGACCACTAAACATTAAGAAAGCTTATGCAAAGTAATAGATGACATGGACACTGAGCACACTAAATAACATAAACATTTTTAAAAAGAAATCAAAAGTTCGTTTTTGTACCTCCTTTTTTGCCATATCTCATTTCAATCACTCTCTCGATAGTTTCTTTGTTGTCCACTTCAACATCAGCAGGAGTTGCTGCTTCGATAAGATCATCAGAGTCTGTTGCTTCATCAGTATCTTCTTTGTAGCTTTATAAAGGGAGAGGGAGAAGAGAAAAATATACAACTAAATACCCAATATTTTGAACATTTTTCTCCTATCAACTATCAAAGAATATAATCAGACTCCATCCTTTTCCAGCGATTAGTTACCCACTTAGTCTCTTTGCGTTAATTAATTTACTAATTCTTTTGTGCTTAACGTGAAAGTTAATAGGGTGGGGGGTGGGGGGTCCATTTTAATCTAAGAGTAAATTCTGACCTGACTTTCTTTTGTGCAGTTTTTCTCAGTGGGACAGGGCGGCTGTGGGAATCACTGTCATCAGACGATTCAGATGAAGAGAGATTTTTCCTAGCCTTTGATCTTGGTTTGGGAGCAGCTCGAGCTCCCCTTTTTGTGGTTCTTGACGGAGGCGCCCGCCTACTGTAGACAAAACAATGGGGGAGGGGGAAGACATGTGACAGCATTCTTTACACAAAGTAAAAGCTTTTTACTTTACTATTTATTTACTTAAAATAAAAAGGTGTAATACTTTTTATGCCTCCAAATATGTTTTTAGATTTAGATTTCATAATATAAAATAAATATTCAAAAAATTAAACATATTTCTGAGTGTTTTTTTGTACTTGTTTTGAAATTCCTGACGTGATGTAGGGGGTGGCATCACATCAGACACTTAATTCTCTAATTTTCTAGACCTTGAGTATTTATTTGGGGTTTCAATAAATTTAAAATGTTATTTCTGTCAAAACCTTTGTTAGAAGTTTGTGACAGATGATTCTAGGTTTATGGGAAGAAGAGAAAAAAAGGTGTGACATAGGCTTTTATACCTTATAACGTTTCCTAGCCACTTCGACCTGTTCATTGTTGAATGACACACAAACTTCAAAAGGAACCAACCCAACAAGTATTTAACCATTCCCAATTTTTAGTTTCAATGATTTGCTTACCTTTTAATAGGTCTAGCTGGCTTGAAACCCCCACTGCTGCTTGAGTCATCTTCACTATCATCTTCATCATCATTTTTGTCGTCTCGATTACCCCAGTCATCAGATCTAGAAAATTCAAAAAGCATAAATATTTATAATTAAAAAGTGTATGTTCTTGTGTCATGTACACATTTACATTCTTCATTGTTCAACAAAGATTATAAAAAGTTTAAACTCAACAAAATAAAGGCACTACATAAGACACTGTATAAATATTTATTCACTCAACTGGGCCCAATTTCCTGGGATGTTCTAACACAGATACATGTTTTCAAGTACCTTAGAAACTAACAAAGCCAATTAGCCAATTAGCTATCCTTTTTAGGCACTCAAATTAAAACTCCTTTTGAAAATTTAGAAACCATTTTGTAATGCTCATCATTCAACAATAAAAATTGTCTTAACACAGAGCCTGGTTACAATTTTTTTATTTTAATTCACCATGTCCACAAAGGGAGGTTCAACAATGAATTTTCACTTTTGTTTTTGTTCTCCCAGTGATGTCAATTTTTTTTTACTGAAACTTTATTCGTGAATTTGCTTCGCTCTGAATAACAAGACATAACCCCATGATAGACTATTACTGAACTTTAACCAGTTAACTTTTTAAAAACTGAAAATCCATAATTTACAGAAAACTGACATTTCTAGCCCTATTTCCCATCCTCTTTAAATTTCCCCGGTAGTTTTCAATGCTTTAAAAAGTTCTAAACTGTCTATTCCTTTCCACCACGACTAGGTAAACTCAAATGAGATTTTAGGTACTCATTTCCAGATGAAACTGACCACAAAGTTACCCATTAATTGAATTTACATCCCACGATGTTTGTACTATATAAAAACATACAAATGCAGCCTACCTAAATTTTGATTTGGATACCTTTCCAGCTTATTGAAATGAAAAATGAACGAAACACACATTTAAAACATGAAAATCTCACGGCCTATCCAATAATAGTTGTTTTGTTTTTGTTTTCTAAACACTTATAAGGTGAAATGCCCCACCAAAATTATTTTTTTCATAGAAAAATGAAAATATAAATGCTTCCAAGGCAATATGTTCTGTTTATCATTGAACCAGTTAATTTGGTTCTGGTCTTTGTCTGGAATTAAAAACTTGGAACATGTTGTGCTTATAGCTTTAAGCGGAAAGGCATTTTGAAAGATAAATTGCAAAGACATGGCGAATTCCAGAGTACATGATGGGCCATTTACTTAAAATACCAAATTTTGGTGAAATTTCAAATCATACAAAGCATGTAATGTTATACATTTCCTGAAAGCTTAAGATGTGTGGAATCTGAAAATAAAAGTTAACTACCCCTGGATATTTTTTGGTCAATAATTATAAGAAGACCTGTCTTTAAGGGGTTTAATACACCAAATTATAGAATTATGTGCTCTGACAACCTGGTTCAGATCAAGCATTTTATTACATACAAAAATAAAATAAAGAAAGGGGAGGTAATAATATCCTTTTTGCTGGCTCACATTTTTCTGAAGCACATTTTACATTGTGCTTATAGCTTTAAGCGGAAAGGCATTTTGAAAGATAAATTGCAAAGACATGGCGAATTCCAGAGTACATGATAGGCCATTTACTTAAGATACCCAATTTTGGTGAAATTTTAAATCATACAAAGCATGTAATGTTATACATTTCCTAAAAGCTCAAGAGGTGTGGGATCTGAAAATAAAAGTTACCTACCCCTGGATATTTTTTGGTCAGTAATTATAAGAAAACCTGTCTTAATGAGGTTTAGAGGCCACTCAAATACACCAAATAATAGAATTATGTATTCTGACAACCTGGTTCAGATATTTTCAAGCATTTTATTACATACAAAAATAAAATAAAGAAAGGGGAGGTAATAATATCCTTTTTGCTGGCTCACATTTTGCATATTTTGCTGTTGTTGTCTTCATCATAAAAAAGACATTCAAGAATGATTTTGCTTTGGTATAATTTTAAACAAGAACCTTTCTTGTATTTTTGACAAATTTTGTACTAAGTAAATTGAAGCGATAGTCTGAGACCTGCCTGGTGCAAAGATCCAGTTTCAGTCATACAGGCACAATATGCCACTACCTAAAACACTTTTCAGAAACTTCAAACAAATGTACTTACCCTCGTCTAGCCCGTCTTTTTTTTCTATGGTCACCTTCACTTTCACTGTTCTGAAAATAAATTACCTTTGTTACAGTGTTTTCTATTTGTTACACTTAAACAATTGTCCATAAAGTTAAAGTGGAGAGAAACGCATGGGTATTACTTAAAGTTCAATTAGTAGTAGTACATAGCCGATAAGAGTGATAATGCACAAAGAATTGAAATCTTGAGCTTAGTGTTATCGTAAGAATAAACTTGAGGCTGTTTGAAGTCACAACAATTTATCCTCTGAAAGAAGAGAGGGAAAAAAAAAACTGCAACTCATTGTAAAACAATATTTTAAAGGAAATATATCATTCATTTTGTAATAGAAGTATTAATATGTACTTCTTACAATAATGTAACACTTCAGCCGAAAGGAAATGTACCCCAAATCAACAGGTACTGAGACAAGCTTTCAGCTATATGCACCCTATAATAAAATATCTATGTTAATTAGAAATAAATAAAAACTCAAAAAGAAACAAAAATAAAAAGCCTACCCCAATATTGTAGCGAACAACTTCTTTGCGAGACCTGCCAGATCTTCTGATACCATACAAGTCTGGCTTTTCATCCCAATCCTAGAGTGAAGAGAAAATTCATAAAATGTAATACACAATTGGAACAGTGTTCTCCACTTAAGAACTCTCCGCTTGCGAACCCACTCACCCTATTCTTTCTCTTCAATTTACACCCCTACCCACCCGTTTTTGGCCTCGTATGAAGTGTATTTGTGTGAAAGAACATGTTTTAACAGAGCCGATATAATTTGTTGAAAAATATTTGTCAAGCTAACATTATTTTTCACTTCCCCAGCACGGTGAATATTTCTTTAGTGATTTAAAACTGATAGGAGTGTGACACGTATCTGAATACACTCAATCAGATAGGTGAGAGGAGTTGGCCTTTCCAAGCGGTAGACTAGGCTACAGCCATGTAAGAAGATTAGAGAAATCTCCCTACCGCCATCTCTTTCTCACGCCGACTAGCGGCATTTGTGGGTCTACAGTCAGGAAACATGAAGAGTTTTACATTGAGATATTAACCGACAAACTAAACCTCCCCGTAAGTAGGGCCCGCCCTCGAATAAAAATCACATGGGGGCGGCAGTTGTTTCGTTACGCGAGAGCGGGTAGGTATCCTATCATTAAGGAGTAAACGCGGCGTGACTATTCAACAATTTCTTAATCCCCCCCACCACTCCCCTCGGTTGCTTGAATTATGTGTCAATCATTAAATTGTTAACTGACTCTGAAACTTAAATGATAAGCGCTTTCTCTTTCTTTTGCTTTCTCACTCTCGCCCCCTCTCTCTTTCTCTCTTTCTTTTTTCTGTCCTTCTGTCTCTCTTTTCTTTCTTTATTTCTCTCTCTCTCTCTCTGACCCTCTCACTCCCACTCTTTCAGTCTCTCTAACCCTTTATAATTCCGTCTCTCTGTATATGTTTCTCCCAACTTCCATACCTTTATCTCTTTATTCTTTTTCTTTTCTCTCTTTTCTTTATTTGTGTCTCTCTCCCTGTCTCAAAGTGGCGCAGATGTCTAAGGGAATGCAATATGATATCTCTTTTCTTTTTCTTTTTGTCCAGACCTCCCTTTCCCTCCCACTCTCTTCTGTGTGTGTATCTCTCTCTCTCTCCCATCACCTGGCTTCACAGGACTAACAATTCATTTGAGCTATCACTCAGTGCTTTGATCAAAAAGCAAACCTAGATATGGTTTTAAACTTGCGCTTGCTGGCTTTCAAGATCCATTACCCCAGTAATGTAATTGTAGGTATTAATTAATGGACGTAATCAAATATTAAAGAAAGGAAAAAAAAAACTTGATTTCTTCACATCCATAGTCAGCTAAATCCATGACAGATCCTGAGCAAAACATGACAACATGAACATTTTTACTGAACTCTGATCTGCCAACTATTTCCTTCTTTTTTGTTTTTTTCACTGAAATTTGGTGTCACTTTGAATAGTATCCTTGAAACAATAAGCTGTAAAAGAAAAGAATTTCAAACAAAAGGAAAGAAATTTTTTTTTAAAGGAAAATATGCATTGATTTCTTGCCATGAATTAGGACACGATTTCTTGCCATGAATTAGGACACGTGTATTTGCATATTTTTCACAGAAAACAAGTAACAAATAAGTAACACCATATGTTACAAAAAATTTTCACAGGGTAAAAGTTCAAAGTACCTCAAAGAAATTAGGATATATGCTACTTGCTCATTTTTCCTTATTAAAAATTTTCATAAATTATTAAAGAACACACCGTACTGAAAAAAAAGAAGCTTTTAATATAAAAATCCATATAAAAAATGAATACTTACATTCTTAAGATCTCTGATTGCAGCAACTCGTCTCCCACTATTTTGGTGAAACTCATTGTCACCTGTATCTTGGGAATCTGTATCAAATAATGCTCTTTTTATATTTCCTTTGAGTTTGTCACCTTCCTCTTTACTTTCCTCTCCATCACAAGAAGTATCTCCTTTCGAGTCCTTTTTATTATCAGATTCAGACTGCGAGTCATTTTTCTCTGATTCTGCATCATCGTCATCATCTTCTTCTTCCTCTGATTCTGACTTTTTATCATCATCTTCATCTGATGATTGCAGCTGTTTTGGTAACTCCGTTTCTTCATCAGAAGACGAAACATTTCGTTTCTTCACATCATGTTCCTCACCATCAGAATCAGAATTAGAGTGGGAGCTGGAGTCACTGCAATAGGCAAGAGAAATAAAATATTGAAGGCAAATTTAGAAAAAAAAATTTAAAACATCGATTTCATTTGGAATTATAAAGTGCACTCAAGATAGAGAAGACAAATCAATTGACCAGTTTGCAAATCGTGAAAATTTAAGAAAAAAGGTCAAGATCTTCAGCGATAGACCTAAAAATCTCAAAATTGTTGACAAAGGTTACTGAGCCCATTGATGGAGACAGGTGTCTTTTTTTCTTAGAGTTCTATAGAAATCTAAAACCTATTACAAGTCAGGAAGTCTTCTCTCTACATATTGAACACAATTGTAAAATCTTTTATTCTAGCAGAAGTTGTCACTCATAGTACTAGTAGAAAGCAAACTTCCCATTATTTCTCAAAATGAGGAAAGTACAGGGGCCTGTGATGACTGAAAAAGCCTACATCTATGTTTAAGTTTAAACCTGACCCCCAAAATACAGAGCAGTGCACTTCACTGTAATATATCTTCTAGATATAAAATCTACTGTGAAAGATTTAGTATACGCCAATAAAGAAAAACATATCAATGCAATTATACTGCTTGCTGGCCAAGTCAATGAACTGATTTCATAAAATCTTTTTTTTTAAACAAATCTTAGGTTTGATTCATTGATAATTCATTTTTTCCTTCTCTCATGTAAATGAAACAAATGTGCAGTAAGTTTTTGTTCAATTATGTTAAGCAGTGTATTTAAACAAGGCTTAAAAAGAGAAACCATCACCAGAACTGACATAAAATTTGTCTTAGGGACGGGTCAGAACCTGAGAACAATGAATTTTGTCAGAAAGTCCATGTGCCACAGTTAAACTCCCTGTTTGCCCAATATTTATTATAGCTTTGAATGAGGTTTTGATGCAAGCCATCATCCAAAGAAAAGAATATGCGCTCCACATCTTCAAAGTACGTAGGCCACGACATATGACACTTTTATAAACAAAACCTTTTAACAGATTGGATTAGTAACATATTAATCGCGAATTTTTTTAACAAATTTCATTATTAAATTGCAATTTAAAGATATTTTTTTCTCTTAAAAAAAACAACAAAAAAACCCACTCTTAGCAAAAAAATCAGAAAAGAAAAAAATACGAGTGGGATAAAAGATTTCAAAAATAAATTCCGAAGTTAAAGATCTGCCTGCATCAATAATTTTATAGATCTTTTCTTTGCTCCAGCAAATTTGCTTCTACTCCAAAGAGACTCAAAAAAACGCTGCAATGTCTAGAATGACTTAATTTAATCTAATATACTCTAACTTCGGGTTTGAAGAAAGCAAGAAAAAGTTAACGCAAAATCGGCAAATTTTAATAGAGAAAGATCAAATAATGACTACTCAAAGACCAAACATGACTAGTCACTAGTATCATGAAGATACATGCATTAAGTTTGAATCTTTCAAGTTTCAAAAAAACTGTCCTTTTGTTTTCTATCAGTAATTGAGATGACTTTTTACCTTGTTTCCGACATGGATTCAGCCTGGCCATTGCCCAAAGATTTAGATTTTCCACCAGACTCCAAATTTTTCTGACCAACAGTTTCCTTGCTAGTACTAGACCCAAAGAGTGGGGTAGTAAGATCAGGAAGGGGGGCTATTCCAACCTGGAGGTAAAATAAGAGTCAAAATCACATACAAAGAAGGTGTCCTCATTGGAATAGAATATTTCTAAGTGTTTTTTGTTTAACTATCAAATATGAAACTAAATAGACAAATTAATGATTAAACTAAGCAGATATTAACAAAATGAAGGAAATTACATATAAGTTACCCTTAAAGTAAATATGAAGTTCTGATTATTTGAAAATCTATGTGACAAGCTGTGGATGGCACACAGTATTTGAAACCATGAAGCAAATAATTTTGCCTAAGTCCCAAGTTATAAGCAAATTTTACAAAAATGGGTCCCCCTCAAATTGAAAAAAAAAATACTTCATGGGGTGCCAAGATAGATTTAACAACCATGGGCACAATTTTTACAAAGAAACACATTCAATTAACACCCATTAAAGCCTTTTTCCTGAAAGTCCAGGGAAAAAGATATCAAGAGACATAAGAAAATGTCACTTTCTTTTAATAGATCTATAGATGTTTTCTTTACTTTTTATGACGTGATAGAGAGGAAAATACTTTCAGTAATTTTTAAAGAGGTGCTAAAATTACTGTACACATTATATCTCAAACCTAATAAGCAAAAAATCAGTTAAATTGGGACTTAGAAAAGTTTATAATGGGCCATTTCTTTAAACGTAGTGGAGTATATGGGGCTCTAAGTATAATCATGTTGATTTAAAACAAGAGGATAGAAAAAAGGATGAAATGTGGGTAAAAAACAACAACAGATGCAATGGAATTATCTATGAAAGCTATACTACCAATAGACATGGAAAGGAAACATGGTCAAAAAATGTTTTATGACATGTTATTCAGTTCATTTTAGTCAGAAAAAATATGATTCTTTGCTACCTACAACTTCCAGGAGTTAAGTTCCAGTTTTTTTACCACAATTTCAGGTAAATTTAGATAAAGAGTGCTTGGATATTTGATTATTTGACATTTGGACATTAAAATAAAACATAAGCAAGCTCCCCATGCTGTAAAACAATGTTGAAATTTCAAAAATGGGTCCCCAACAGATTTTGTTAAAACCAAGGTCAAATGAAAGTCATAAGGTAAATGATGCGCAGCAAAATTTTTTAGCTTGGTTCAACTTCAATGATACAGAAAAGTCAGCCTCTAAAGTCACTGCGGCATCTTAAAGACTTCATTTAATAGACTAGAGGTGTAATAAAAGAAGAATGAACAACTTTTGGATTAAGGTTCTCACCAAATAAAGAATACCCAGACATAGAAAATAGAGGAAGTTATTGTGTTTTCAGAAATTGCAATGATCGAAAAAAAAACAACAGATTCAACTTCTAAAGTCCTTTTTCTTGCCTTATGTACCTCCTGTAAATCAACAATGCTGGAAGCTCCATTATCTGTTTTTTGTTAGACTACAAGAATAAGCGAAACTGTAAGGGATGTGTACCTACAAGGATTAACTAATGACTATTACGCATTTGATGGTGGGGATATATTTAGGGTGAAAAGCATAATTATAAAATAACAAGTGCGTGCGTAATTGTTGGTGTGTTCAATGTTGTTATTGGTTTTCTAAGTTTACAATGGAATAAATGTTTTTTTTCAAAATGGCGTCTTCTTCAAAAACGGCAAGGTTCGGTAAGGCTTCAGGGATCAGAATCCTTAAAAGCAAGTGGTCGCTCACGGCAGTTTCGATAATAGTTGTTTATCACAATTAAAAGTCTGGAGTGCACACAAACAAACAAAGCAGTCATCTGTGCGACTTCCTTCTTCTCATGCACTTGTACAGTACGACGTCTAATGGGAAATCCCTTCTGGTTTCTTAGACCTGTGGACGTCGACAATCTAGGCACCACACATTGAACATAGAAGAGACAATAAGGTTCGAAAGTGTGCCCAAATGATGTAAATGTTGAGAATAAAACATAGTTACGTACATCCATATAAGAAACGGGCGTGTTCACATGTCTTGAAAAGAAAGATACCCGACTTCTAACACAGCAGAATTACACATGTATAAAAATAAACATGGCTGCCATGATACTGAATGAGCTCAAGAGGAATAACACAGGCTCAAAATCACAAATGCATGATGGGAAAGTCATGAGTGACGCTCTTGAACTATTTAGGTGGCTTTCAGCTGTTGTGACATTGGACGCTGACTTTTTATGAATCGAAGAGATGTAATCACAATTCCATTTATCTGGCACAAAAAACGTCGCTCTTTTTTTATCAAAAAGGTTTACACCTTCGACAAAAGACTAAAGTTGGTTGGGGGGGGGGTACATTACATATAATCATTTAGAAAAACAGGAATTTTAATAAATTCTATCCTCAACTGGCTATACAATGATGAAAGCCTCCAGAGCTCCTTTTGCTCCTGTTATTATTGATTGTCCATATGTTTAGACTAAGTAGGTTATTCTTGTATAACTCTACTTCTTTTACCATCTATTATCCAGTTAATGATGAATGTTCTATACATGTACTTTTGCGTCGATTTAGATGTCCCACAACTTCCATTTGCCTTTTTCTTACAGTTTTTATCAAAGATCTATCAATTCTAGGTCCATCTAGCGCATCATCGTTTGATCTCTTATCGTTCGATGGCATTTTAAGCGTTCTTCTAAATAACTACATTACTATTGCTTCACGTCTTTTTCTAATATTGTCTGCTATATCTGTCCTTAACTATTACAACTCTTCTCTTTACATACACTGTTATTGTTGGGGGTCTGGGAGTTTATGGTAAGTAATGAATCCTTTCTTTTCACTCTCTTTTACTACTATATTCAAAATCGACTGTAAATCTTCTTTTCGAACCCATCAATTGCAGCTTTATCATCTGCATATCTGATTTTATTTTTTTTTTTTCACCGTTAACCTTTATGCCAGCGATGTCACTTATATTCCTTCTTATTGTTTTGCTACATGAATTGAAAAGATCTCGTGACATAACACAGCCTTGTCTGACTCCTCTCTGTTTGTGTTGAACATTGCTTTAATTTTTTGTTTTTGTTTTTATTATTATTTTGTTGTTGTTTTTTGGGGTGGGTGGGGAAGGGGGGTTGTTTTTGGTTATTGTTGTTTTGTTGGGTTTTTTTTTTTTGGTTGTTTCTATTGGGTTTTGTTTTGTTTTTATTTGTTTTGTTTTTTGGTGGTTGTTTTGGGGGGGTTTGTTGTTTGTTGTTTTGTTTTGTTGTTTTTGTTCTTGTTGTTTGTTTTTTTTTGGAATGGGTTTGATATGGGTTGGGAAACAAAAAATATATTTCCTTTAGTGTTTCAAATATCTATGTGCTAATGTTGTCTTCAATTGTTCTGAGATCAAACATTTATTAATAAATGCTTAAGTTATACAAACTAACGTTTGTTGTTGTTTTTTTTTTATTCCATTGTTTGGCTTGAATTTCAATTGTTTCGTCTAACTTGATTTTCGAAAATGTTATACATGTCTCTTTCATCTTAAAAGTGCTTTGGAGTGGGGATGCTATGTTAATAGAGTACGCAGATTCTAAACCATGAGGCTTGGGGTTTGATCCTAAAGTCAACCATCTTATTCCCTACGACTGGTTTGTATAATGTAATTGTCTGATACACACGACCTGCTAATTCCGTTATTTCTGAGTGGCATCTCATGGATGGTGCTTACTAAATAAAAATAGAGCTAGGAACGGAATACAACTGACGCATTCCAAACTTTTCATTCCTAATTTTCTATTTGCTACCACTGCTCTTGCCACTACGCCAACCAATAATGCTACTGCTACTATTATTGCTGCTACTGCTGCTGCTGCTACTACTACTACTACTACTACTACTACTACTACTACTACTACTACTACTACTACTACTACTACTACTACTACTACTACTACTACTACTACTACTACTACTACTACTACTACTACTACTACTACTACTACTACTACTACTACCACTACTACTCGTGTGTGGCAGCACATACAATTGTCAGACGTCCGTCTTGGAGCCCGTCCACAATATAGTCTTTATAATGCTGATGTTGGAATTTAAAACCAACTCAACACAGATCAACCACTACTACTGCTGGCTACTACTGTAATGTATTATTATTGTTGTTGTTGTTGTTGTTGTTGTTGTTGTTGTTGTTGTTGTTGTTGTTGTTGTTGTTGTTGTTGTTGTTGTTGTTATTATTATTATTATTATTATTATTATTATTATTATTATTATTATTGTTATTATTATTATTTGTGGTGGTGGCCATTTTCCTTTACCAGCATAAACTAAAAAAAATGAAAACAGCAACTACAGCTGACTACCTCAAAGTACGAGAAAAATAGCCCGTCTTGCACATGCGCTCGCGACTCAATTTTCAGCC
The DNA here is from genome assembly GCA_003991915.1 of Elysia chlorotica. Taxonomy (NCBI): domain Eukaryota; kingdom Metazoa; phylum Mollusca; class Gastropoda; family Plakobranchidae; genus Elysia; species Elysia chlorotica. Next base: position 156,231 of record RQTK01000548.1, on the reverse strand, counting down.
ATCTTAGGTCAAGGACACCCCCTCTGTCTGTCTGTCTGTCTGTCTGTCTGTCTCTCTCTCTCTCTCTCTCTCTCTCTCTCTCTCTCTCTCTCTCTCTCTCTCTCTCTCATTGCACAGACATACATTTTTATTTATTTATTAACTTGTTTGGTTTTTCGGTTAACGCCTATCATAAAAAAGATTGTACAGGCCAGCAACAACTAATAAATTTGACAATCTTTCGACACAACCAGAATTTTTAAGACTTCTGTCTCATCCAGCCACATTAATATGTATTGCATCGACGCAACTACGTCTATTCTATTCAGACTTTACAACAATCGACAGCTTACATTATAAATCGAACAAAATTATTTTTCTAACCGAAGCTTATGTTGACCCAATATCAGTTTAGTTGAAACAATCTTTGAAAAAATGTTTACACAAAACAATATCAATCTGATAGATAAATGGCTTAAAAAAAAAAAAAATTATTTTGCCGTGAACGGCAGCATCTGAAAGGGGGTCATTTTCATTACCACATTATCTTGTATTGTTCTTGGTTGTTTTCATACTTTTTTTTTTTCATTATTTATTAATCCTTTTTTATTTATATTGATGACGATGACGGTGACACCAATTTCGACATGAAATAGAAACTGAAACTGAAAATCTGACACTGCAAGTTATGTGGCCAAGGGAGAAGAAAATGATAAGCCGTATTGTTTGTTCTTGGAGAGCTCTGTTTTTTTGTTGTTGTTTTTTCCTTTTTTTCTTTCGTGTTCAGTCAACTCCGTCCAGACTCATAGGGCCAACTACGTAATTATATCTATCTATCCATCAATCTATCTAGCTTATTTTTCTATCTACTTATCTACATATCTATTTATCTATCTATCTATCTATCTATCTATCAATCTATCTATCTATTAATTTTAATAATTTTAATTGACTATTTTATCTCGTACGCTCATCATCCTTTTTTCTCCACTCTCTTTCTTATCCGAGGATCAGTACTCGATTTTTTTAAAAACAATTTCTGACTCTGTGATATATCTATAGAAATGTTTAATAATATCAATGTGTTTTAAATATCATTGTTTTTCTAAGTTTTAATAACATGTATTTATAACAACTATTTGTGTATAACCTTAAGAGCCTTTTATTATATTTCTATGCAATGTTTTGCTTTAAAAAAAAAGTCATTTTAGGGAATTGTGTGTGTAAATGTTTCTTTTAAACACTTTTGTGAGTATGTTTAAAATTGCTGTTAAGCGCTTTGAGCTTTTTGTAGGGAAAGCGCTCTATAAATAAATATTATTATTATTATTATTATTATTATTATCTATCTATCTATCTATCTATCTATCTATCTATCTATCTATCTATCTATCTATCTATCTATCTATCTATCTATCTATCTATCTATCTATCTATCTATCTATCTATCTATCTATCTATCTGTCTATCGCTCCACAAAGATTAGAAGCGCACAGGAGGGGCTACAAATGAATGAATGAAGTGAAAAATATCCCAAAGGAAAGATACCTATTCTTAAATGCATAGCAAGCTGTACACGTGAATTGTAGCTTTATCGGAATATAATCGTATATAACGGTTTACCTGTAAACTAATTAAAATTGAAGTTTTCTTACACACTGCTCTTCTACATTATCATCACGCTGCTAACATAATTTTCAGAAAAACGAAAGAAAGTGTTCAACTTTTTCTTATTTAATGTAGCCTACATAATTTTAAGATTATCATTTGAGAAAGTTGGTCCAGTCGTTTTTCTCGTTATAGAACAGATATAATATGGTAAATTATTTAAAGATTCTTATGGTGGATCATTAAATTTGTATTTTGGCCTATCTGTGATATAGACCATAATGCAACAAGACATTACATAAATTAACAAACCTGTAAGGACGGTGAAACTGAAACAAGTTTCAATTATGAGAGAGAAGTTAATGTGTAATATTAAATAAAATTCCGTTCTGGGTGTTCCCCGTAACATTCATTAGGAAAGTTACTAAGGTCGCGAAAAAATACTTCTTTTTTATGTGTTGCGCGTAGTGTATGTTTACAAACATTTTCTGTTCCTATTCATGTACAGCCATGGAGAGAGAGAGAGAGAGAGAGAGAGAGAGAGAGAGAGAGAGAGAGAGAGAGAGACAGACAGACATACAGACAAACAAAGAGGCTGCTATAGACTAACTAATATAAAAAAAATATCTTTAGTTCTTTGTAATAAGAATTTCAATAGAGATAATTGCCAGATTACTTTTAAGTAATTATTTACAAGTTACTGTACATACCCTTAATATCACTTAGAATATTTTTTCCATCTACAGTTTGCCCTGCCGTATAAAAATACATAAAGAAATGAAATATCTACAAATAGGTTGCAGGTTGCTTGTTGGCTGGTTGGTAGATCTTTTTAAGTCCATTATCAACATCTACGCTTCTCATGGTCGGGTCCTTAGACCAAAGTCTGACAATTCTACGTGCTGCCATACTAAAACAATGTAGGGATCTCATAATCTTCGTCTCTTCTGGCAATTCGATTGATACCATTTAGTTAACTTATGTTTTATGTTCTTATATTATTCTTCAATTAATGGTCAAAGGTTGTTTGAAACAAATGTTAAGTTGTTACGGTTTTCATAATTATAAATTTATAAATTTGGTATTTTTGTTTGTACTGGCTCCACAGTATGATTGTAGAGTTCGCTTACATTCAATAAAAACACAAATCAAAGCAAGAAATACAGTAAAAAAAATCTACAACTCGTTTATTTGGAATCACTCCCTTAGTGAATATAAAATAACAAAGGGACCTTCATTTAGTCATATATCTTTTTTATATATATAATTCATATAAAATTATAATACTTTGTAAATAAAATATCTGTAAAAATGAAAGGTGTATAATAACTTATATTAATGTGTACTCTAATTAATAATAAAAAAAATTCATTACATACACATAAAACACTGTTGTGAGTTAAGAGAAAGTATCTGCCTCTGTTTAGTCCAAATGAAACCCATGCTTTTCTCGTAATATTTAAATATGTTGATATTTATCAAAACATTATTTTTTTCTTGACTTTTTTTCAGACAACCTGCGATTTGTAAAAACATTTGAAACATTATTTTGAACCACATTTCCCCAATATAAAATCATATGAAGAGATATTTTGAAAAGGCACAAAACATAGAGAGAAAAAGTGATAATTTTGTCTGAAATAACAGCGGGGTGTTAAATCACTGTTAACAGCCAATCGTTTTTACCATGATTATTCATAAGAAGACACCAGACTTATCTCAACTTTTTTCTTGGTCGTTAGATTTTCAAATAAATTTTTATACACACACACAAATTTCAGCTGACGATTATGGAATGTTTGGACATGGCTTTTCGAATTAATAAAAAAAACTTCCCTTCTTTTTACATTGATATAAATACAAATCTAAATGCAAAAACAATTAACGAAATAAGTAAGAATTTAAAAAAAGGTCATTAAAATCATGATATGCAAACTAAAAAAAAAGTTTTCAACATAGTGTGTTCATAATATTTACAGTCTCAAAAAAAAAAAAAAAAAATCCATTTTTTTCCTTCTAAATTTCTTTTTCAATGCATGCGGTGCTGTTTTTCAGTCTATGAAATTCAAAAGCATAATTATGTGCAGTACTAGATTTATATTGATGTGACAAAAGTTTCACATACAATGATTTAAAAGCATTGCTAAAAAAATGGAAGTGCCTATTTTTTTTCTTAAAAGACATATATCACCAACAAATTTAGAAACATTTGATTTGGTTACGTCTGATCAAATGTATCCAGAATAATGGTTTTCTATCAGATTTAGCTGGTCACTTATGAAGTTAAGATGACAGACATTAAAGCCTACAAAGGACCTCTGAAATGTAATATCAAATAATTAACAAAAAATCGTATAATTCCTTAAGTGCTTATTTTTGTTTTGTCATATTTCTTGAAGGTATGAATTTCTAACATTTTAAACCAAAATCCTAATCTTTAATAAAATCTGAATTCTCTCAGTAAATGCCTTGACAAACAACACATATACATATATTCTCTGTAATTTATAACCAATTTTAGGCTTTTGAAAGAGATATTTATGGAAGTGTTTTAACCAAAATAAATCATAAATCTTCAATGATTTACAAAGTATTCTGTTTATAATTTGGTATAGGGTTCTAAAGTTAGAAAACATTTTGGTCACGTCCAAATCATATTTGGCAGATTTACTGACTTATCATTAAAACACATTAAAAAATGGCATCATTAAATTACAAAATGATATCATGTGAATGGCATCATAAAATTAAACAGCTATACAACATAATTATATAAGTCACTTTTTTAAATTTGATATCCCAACCCCATCCCCAAACTTAATCCTAAATATGATAGATCAAATACAAATACATTTTTATTTTATTACATGTTTTCTCTTTATAGTATAACATTCGTCTAGGTTTGCTACTCAACTACCAGTCTTGATATAATTTAGCATAAATCATCACCTACAATAAAATTGAATATCTTGTTTGTAAGTTGTAAAAAAAATTTCGAATTAATAAAAAAAACTTCCCTTCTTTTTACATTGATATAAATAGGCCTACAATCCTAAATGCAAAAACAATTAACGAAATAAGTAAGAATTTAAAAAAAGGTCATTAAAATCATGATATGCAAACTAAAAAAAAAGATTTAAAGTTTTCAACATAGTGTGTTCATAATATTTACAGTCTCAAAAAAAACAAAAACAAAATCCATTTTTTCCTTCTAAATTTCTTTTTCAATGCATGCGGTGCTGTTTTTCAGTCTATGAAATTCAAAAGCATAATTATGTGCAGTACTAGATTTATATTGATGTGACAAAAGTTTCACATACAATGATTTAAAAGCATTGCTAAAAAAATGGAAGTGCCTATTTTTTTTCTTAAAAGACATATATCACCAACAAATTTAGAAACATTTGATTTGGTTACGTCTGATCAAATGTATCCAGAATAATGGTTTTCTATCAGATTTAGCTGGTCACTTATGAAGTTAAGATGACAGACATTAAAGCCTACAAAGGATCTTCAATGATTTACAAAGTATTCTGTTTATAATTTGGTATAGGGTTCTAAAGTTAGAAAACATTTTTGGTCACGTCCAAATCATATTTGGCAGATTTACTGACTTATCATTAAAACACATTAAAAAATGGCATCATTAAATTACAAAATGATATCATGTGAATGGCATCATAAAATTAAACAGCTATACAACATAATTATATAAGTCACTTTTTTAAATTTGATATCCCAACCCCATCCCCAAACTTAATCCTAAATATGATAGATCAAATACAAATACATTTTTATTTTATTACATGTTTTCTCTTTATAGTATAACATTCGTCTAGGTTTGCTACTCAACTACCAGTCTTGATATAATTTAGCATAAATCATCACCTACAATAAAATTGAATATCTTGTTTGTAAGTGTAAAAAAAACACAAAATAAAACAAAACTACTACAAAAAAAAAACAGCCTTTTCTATTAGGAATAGCAAATGCAGCCTTAACTAATAAAATTAAAATAATCTTTATTTGTGTTATCCATAAGAGTGATTGTCTCCATGTTGTTTTTTGTTGTTGTAATAAATTAAAATATTGGCTTTCTCATCATCATCATCATCATCAGGTTATTTGGTTTGTATGTTACACAGGTTGAACAAATTAATATTTTGTACCGGTTGATCTTTCTGACTTCTTTTAATCTTTTCACATTGCACAATTGAAGGCGTATTCCTTGTGTGCGCCCAATTTAGGGAAATTTTCCAAATGCATAAAAGATTAAAGCATTGACATTTTATAATTTTCAAAACTGAACGTGTGCAGATCAATACGCACAGCATGTGTGCAGCACAATATGAAAAGTTAAGTCAAAATACTTTATTCTAATGAATAAGTGTCTTTTTCAAATATAATTAAATTCTTGCAGCAGCTAATACTGACAAGGTATTTTTTGTTCTTAAAGGTTGAAACTGGATTCAATTCATATTTAGCTGAAAAAAAACAAAATACAAACACAAACAAACAAAACACGTGTAAAGGCTCTTTGAAAAAGGCACTTATAAAGAATAATAAATAAAAATCACTGTTTAGAAGACCACATGACTTTATACTTATAGCTCTGTTTTTTGTCTTTTTTAAAGTTAAGATGCTGACAATATAAATAGTTAGAGATTTCTTTTGCATGGAATGTTATGGACATTAAATTAGATATATTAATGCTTTTCAGATAAGTTCAGCAGCTTAACACAATTCAAAAGAACATTTGGAAAAAATCATATGTGTATAATACAAAAAACTGCCAATATTGGCCTGTAGTGTAAAATTGTAGAAATATTTTAAAAGAAATCTTTTTTCAACACACAATCTTTAGATCACCAATAATAATGATAATTGTTATTATTATTCATAAAGTGGTATATACATAACTGTTTTTCATAGTCAGCAGCTATCTGAGTCAACTCAATTAACAGTTGTGACTGTAAGAAGCCAAGAAATCCATGGATATCTTAAAAACATTTGAAAGGCAGTTGTGAAAAAATGAAAAAAATTCACAAAATCTACAGCAATTGCTTTGTCATAAATGATTGCTTTGTGTACCCTGATTATCATGGACAGTTTGTATTAAATTTCATATCTATCAAATTGAACCTTATGATTTCATGAAAGTTATAAGGAAGCATGAAATTCTTTTACGTAGACATGGGCAGGAAGGGGTTGCGTGAAGAGAGAAAGGGAAAGTAAGAAAGAGCAAAAGGGTGAATATGACAGAAAGATAGATAGAAAGAAAAAGTGTGAGAAGAGAAATAGAGAGAGAGAGAGAGTGAGAGAGAGACATACAGACAGACAGACAGAGAAAGAGTGAGAGATACAGAGACTGAGAGAGAGAGGGAGGCTTCAAAGCCATCTTATACAGTCTTTTGTTTTCACACAAGGACAACCATCTTGCGTATCTGGCTAATTTCCTTTCGAAGCTGGTCTTCTAAGATCTTGCGCTTGCCCTCCATCACTGTTTTCATGTTACTGATGCTCTCATGCACAGTGGTAAATCCCTCCCGGCATTCCCTTTTCAATTTAGCAATTTCCTCTGAATGCTTCTGCACTGTCCTGTCCATGCGGGCTAATAATTTACTCTCCAAGGACTGAATGTAAAAGAGTAAGAAACAAAAATTATGCCAAATACAATAAATGTTGAAAATTAATATTTTTTTTTTATGATATATAATTCAGAATCCGGAAGTACAACGTACATCAAAATTGCTAAAATATAAATGGTTTTAAAATATTTTTATTTCTTTTGACTTAAACAGACAGTATGCCTTAGTCTGCATCAAATCATCATTCTATTTGTTTCGAACCAAGAAACAAATAGTAAGTGTCATCTCTTAGTCTACCATCACATCTGATGACTCACTCCATCAATTTGTGAAACATAAATACAACATTTAGCTAAATTTTCTGTGGCCATTTTGGTCAAAATCCACCTACCTGATCAGTAAGATAATTATCCTTATGTTATGGCTTTACAAATTTGGTTAAATAAGTAAATAAGCAACAATTATGCAATTTTTTAAATTAGACATTTACAATGAAAGCTAAATAGAAACATAACTTTGGCCGAAAGCGAAGTAAGTGTAGAAGGGTAAAAGTATCTATAAACTTTTAAAAAATCCAACTTCATAGGTCTCAATACAAAAGTATACTCCCATGTAGAATCTCAGATTAAAGTAGCCTTCAGAATATGTCCTTCATAGTTTTTTTGGCTAGAACTTTTGTAAGTGTAATACATCCTGATTTCATATCCAACAGTTTCTGCCCAGGTAAACACATTTTATTTTATTTTTCTCTAAAACCCCACAAAGCTTACTAAGAAATAAAAAGGCATTAAACTCACAGAATGAGCATCATTCATGGAATTCCTTGATTCGTTCAGAAGATCTTCCAACTTTGCAATTCTAGCATCTGTCACATATTGTCCCTCATCAATCTTCTTCAGAAGACGTTCCTATAATATTTAGTATAGAAAAAAAGGATATCATTTCAAACATGTATTTTAAAAATATCTCTCAAATAAGTTTCTTCATTCTTTTGTTATTATTTTTAAAATATAATATGCATTTATTCAAATTTTAATTTAAATCATATTTAATTTTGTATTTTCTCAGAAGTTTTATTTTCTAAAATGCTAAATGTTGATTCTGTGAAATACTTGTTTATTATTTCGTTTTATTTAATGATAAAATTAAATTAAAACATAACAGCCATTTAGGTTATAGTATTTGAACCTTTTCAAGCAAGATATAAAAGCTTCGGTGACTGTTAATTTGTAACTTTATCAAAGCAAAAGGAAGTTACAAGATAAGGGTCTAAATTTTTTCTGGTAATCAAAATTTTAGATGGTAGGCTCTACAAATATTTAAGCATACACTAAATGTACGAAAAAATCATACCACAGTTAAATCGTGGTTGGCTTCTCCCTTTTCAATTGCAGCAAGTAGTCTCTGCTCTGTTTTTTCCCTTTCGACGTCAGAAGAAGACTGTATTGATTGCAGACTTGACCTTAGCTCTTCTATCATCTGTCTTGTTTTTGCATCTATCATTGACATTTGTGTATTGGTATCTCCTTCTAAATGCTGCAATTTCATTCTGCTTTCTCCACTGTTACGTTCAATGTGGCCATTCAAAGTCACAAGCTGCAAAAAAGGATTTAATTTCAGGATGGTTGATTTAGACAAGGTCACTCACATAAAAAAACCCAGAATAACCTCATTCAACCACAAATTAACCTTTTTTCTAGAAAACCAAGGCTTCACATCAAATGATCTCTATCACAAATAATTTAAGTAGGCCCTGCCAAAGAACCAAACTAAAAAAGGCCTGTATCAGAACTTAAGTTAACAAATGAGTGATTGTGCGTTTTAAGCAGTATGATACAGTCAAACTCGCTTAATCGGTAAATTTCATGAGAAGGCGTCTTTTCCTGATTATCCGTGATCAAGTACTTAAATACATATAACACATATACAACTATATAATTTGTGCAAAACACAGTAAAATAATAATAATAATAAACTGTACTTTTGAGCTTGAAAGTAACAGGATTTAATAAAAAGTCTCAACTTCCTTCACATTCAAAAACAATTAGTTTTTCATGAGATAGATGTTAACAGTTTTTTTAATTCACGTTATATTAATTTCTAAAATAAGAGAACTTAAGCACTGTGCTCTGCTAATATTTTTTTTGTGTGTGAGTACTTTTAAATCATTCTCTAAAAGTTTGTGAAAAAGTATTTACAAAATCACCTTTTACCTATAGCAAAGAATTTATTTGCTGGGAATAAATGGAGAAAAAATATGGTATGATCAGTATCTATAGAATAGGAAATCTTTTATGCAATGAATAAAGACCTTTCAATCATAGCTGAAACAAATAATTATCGAAAGCAATGTCTCCACTAAGCTTGGATATTGAGCTATCACAACGTACAACTCTTCCTCTCAGATCTGTTAGAGATTGTACATGATGGACTTCCAGATTTTTTACAGCACTATTAGTGGTCACATGAGCTGTGTCTCTTGCTTTAATCGAAGCTTCCAATGTCTGAAAATATGCATATTAAATGAAAAGTACATGTGAATGATAGAAAATAGCAGCATCATAACACATTACATTTCGATAATTATTTGTTTCAGCTATGATTGAAAGATCTTTATTCATTGAATAAAAGATTTCCTATTCTATAGGTACAGGTCATACCAAATTTTTTTCTCCATTTATTCCCAGCAAATAATTTCTTTGCTATAGGTAAAAGGTGATTTTATAAATACTTTTTCACAAACTTTTAGAGTACTCAAAATATTACCTGCTACCTATTGTTTTTTTAACCCTCAAAGCTAAATCCATTGTTTTATTTCTTATCTCTCTGTAAGAATTTCTAAGTCATAACAGAATGAAAATAAACATGTAAGACACGCAACAAAGTTATTTGTAGGACTGGATCTCTTTTTATTTAAAAATTAAAGAACTGAAACTTGAAATATTATTGTAAACTTTCCCTAAAACTGCAATGGTAGTACAAGCATTATCTTAAACAATTAAAAGAGCCTGCGTATCTGAGAACTAATTTAAATTAAATCTTACAGCAATGTCTCCATTCAACTTGTTGACACAGGCTGTGATGGTTCGGATATGTTCTTGCAGTAACCCACGAGCTTGCTTTTCTTCATTCCAAGTGCCTTGTGTGAAGTTGAGACTATCAATGACATCTTCTTTAATTTTGAAAGCTCTGTCAATAAGTGCCTGCAGGGATCAATGAAGACTTTATAAACATTTTCTGTACGTAATCAAACAACAGAGACTTATCAGGGATACAATCCTAAAATATAAATCCACATTTGTCCATATTTTTTTGGTTTGAAAACTGATAAACTGTATACTGAACACAAATTGTAGGCTGAACTAGAGTTTTAAAGGTACTTTTTTTATTGCTTGGAAATCAAGAAGTGTTTCTGAATTATCAATATCATATGGAGTCCCAATTGAAAAATTAACAAATACCTGTGTGTTCCGCTCCTGCATGGAAAGTCTGTCCTCAATATGTTCAATGCGCGATGGAAGATCGCTTCTAAATGGAACGGGTACAATTTCAGCAACTTGTCTTGAATCTACGACTGGTTCCCTGTCCAAGGTTCGTGGTGATCCAACTGATATTGCATTGTACTCGTGAGTTGTATCATACGGTGCTCTCAGCGAAGGAAGATTGTTGTATCGACGCAGAGCCATATGTGATCAAATTTTAAGTTCTCTAAGGCTGAAGATCTGAGAAAAAAAAAGGAGACTCTTATACATAGACATTTAAAAAAAAATCAAATCCTAAGGAATTGTGCAGTTTTTCTTCTAACAAGTATAAACAGTGTATTGCAGTGATAAAAAGATGTGTCAAAATTACAACTTAAAATAAAATTCAGCCTACAACATTATCAAGTTGGAAGTAATTGGCAGGCTTCGAACTAATGTCATAGCTAATACAGAGGTCTGTGCCTAAGAACCTGCTCCTTGGAAGACAAGCAAAATGGGTCCTTTAATTGATTAGGTTCTTATCACAAGAGTAGAAAAAGACTCAGGACATCCCTGTTTTTTTTTTTTAGAATCTTTAACCAAGATGGGGGCACCAGCCGAGACTTGAGTAGCAGACCTACTACTAGCAAATTCAAAATATTAATCTATCAACTTACTAATGAGAACTGATTGTCATGCATTTGGCAGGCAAGAGAGATTAATTGAGAGGTTGCAAAAATCCTGTGAACATGAATTTCCATTCTGAAGTGCTTTCCACAGTATTTAAGAAAATGAAATTGGCCAACATATGGCATATTAATGTAAACTGTAAACAATCAAGTCCCAAAGAGTTAGCACTCATAGAAATTTGGCACACCAGATGCCACTGGACTGATCTCTTCATTGTCAATATGAAGATCTCTTCATTGTCAATATGAAGACACATTCTCTTGAATTCTTCTGAAAACTTTTTTTTTATCCAAAAACTTGTATTTCTAGTTTCCTAAGGGAAAATTTTTTAGGTGGAGACCACTGAATTTGTTTTTTTATTTAGTGGGAAGTTTTCTGTTCCTTGGCGGAATTAAGCTGTAATCTTATTTGACTGAACTTCGAATTAAGATGATTGAAATTACAGATAGGGACCTACTTGACCACAAAAAAAATGATAAAATTGGTAGACAGTTACTTACCCTATTTAAAAAACAGTATTTATATATTTTCCTATTGTTTTCTTTCTAAAGCAATTGTATGCCATCCCAATTTCTTTTACAGACATGTGTTAGTCAGCAATAAACATTAAATTCTGCTTGACAGGTGGTAGTTTTTATAAGTAAGTTGGTGGTGTATATCATTTAGCTGGGGGGTTTTGTGTGTGTGTGTGTGTGTGACTGACCTAGAAAATCTACTTTTGTAATGACAAACTTTCCAAACGAGCTAGAACATTTTTACTGTCAAGAAAATAAATTTGAAAAAAAAACACCAATGATCTTGGTCCTTTAAAGCTGTAAATTGTAGGCTACATATTTTAACTGCTTGTTGGCTAGAATTGCATACTTTTGTAAGATGATTTTTATTTCCAAGAGTGAACCATGAACTTTTAAACGGAAATGTAAGCTACTTAACATTAACACCACAGACAGCGGCTGAGTTCACAAACACTAAAAAGGATGTTTATGGTCAAGTGTAAGGTTTTTTAAGATCAAATCCAACCCAAATATATAAGAGTTTATGTCATAATTTGAACGAAGTATCTCCTTATAGACACTCTAACAAAAAAGGGTTGAATGTGGTGTTGCTTCAGCACGTTAGATTTTCGGATTCTCTATACATTATACATGTTTAAAGATATTTGTTATAGTCTTTGGATTACCTGTATTTCTATTGAGTACTGTGTTTATCAGATCAATATAGTTATCTAAAATTTCATTACAATGGTGTACATGTATTGGGTTACAACGCCAGGGCTATTTTGCAAGATCTGTTGCCACCTTCCGCCATTTGTAAACAAGATTCTCAATCTACACAAGTTCTCGTGGGATAACACGTGAAGCCGAGAATCAGAAACCCATAAAGGTCCTCTAAGTTTCGAGATGATCACTTGTATTCAAACTTTCTCTCTAGAGAGAGGGAGAGAGGGAGAGAGACCTGTCTCGTGTGTGGCAGCACATAAAATTGTCAGACGTCCGTCTTGGGGCCCGTCCACGATACAGCCTATAAGTTGCTGACGTTGGACGTTAAAACCCAACCAACCAAACCTTATTATTATTATTATTATTATTATCGTTTTTACCACCAGCGACACGACTTTCACTAACCTTGCCTTCATAACCACTACCAGCACTGCCAGTATAACCTCTACAGCCACCGCCATCATTATTTCTACCATCATCCCTGCTAATTCTACCACAACCATAATAACTGCTATTACTATTTTAACTATGCACTGAAACTGTTGACATGATATTATTTATCTTAATGACCTTTTTTGTCAAACGTAGATCTAGAAATCTCTCTGAATTGGTTTGTGGTTCTTTAACTGGAAAGAAGATGCCATTTAAAACGGCCACACAATTTCTGCCTTAAAAAAAAAAGATTGGCAAAGTAATTGTGAAATCTGCAATGACCTACATTCTAAACTTCCTAATGTCTCAGACCTGTTGCAGACATATTGCCCTGGGCTTCCATTCCTATCTGTTGCCAGTTCTCCTGATGGGTTCGTTGTTGGGATATTCTTAGGTTGCTTTGTTGTTCAGACTGCCTCTACATTTTGTCTTTTGCATTTCTTTGCATGTGGTGCTACGCACCATCATAATCATCATTATGTTGGCTTCTCGGTAGTATCTGACGTAGCCTTCCGTACAATCTGTCTGAGAGCTCTATGTTTTGAGCGACCCTTCCTGTCTTTGGTGCTACACATCTTTCCATGACATTTGCTTCTCAAATTAACTTTCTCTGTTTATTTGCTAAAAATGTAGTTATTTCTTTGATGGTTTCTAGAAGGGATCTTTTGCATCCCACTATTTCCATTGCCTTTGCATTTGACTTTATTCATTCCATGAAATCCTAGTTGTTGTTGTTGTTTTTTATATATACTACACATATCCTGCATAAAGCCTTTTTTCAAGATCTAAAAATCAGAAATGTAAAAAGTAAAAAAGGCTGGCTCATAACAATTTTAGCATGAGCAGCAACATAGTATTTCATTTCAGTACTGAAACGCTGGAAACTAAGATTCGGTGTTAGATATAAGAAACCAGCGGTATTAATAAATATTCCAAATGAATAGAACCCTTTTAGCCCTGTAAGTTGCAAAAAGGAAACAACCATTTCAAACTGATTAAAGAACTTGAACGTATTTATCTGATTCATGAAAATAAAAACAGCATTTTTTTCATCGCAATTTGTACGAAACCTGTTTAGAATGTTCATTATTATGAAAAACAGATGGGCCTTTTTAATTTGTAGTTAAGGTTATATTCTAGGAAAACCAACTTTGACCACAGTAAAAAAAAGTCAACTGTGATTTCATAGTAAATGTATGTCGTAAGTTTGATATCATATATATTGCGGGGTAAGGCAATGCGCCAAACCATTGATTCAGAGGAAAATTAATTTGTTTCAAATATCCAGAATGATTTTAAAAAGTTTTCTTATGGCACTTCAACACTTTGGCGGAATTATTCTCAAACTCAAAGTACGATGCGTCCAAAATCTATGTCGAACGTTGTCACCAACAATATTTTTTTATATTCTGTTAGTTCGTATCATGGCTTATAGCAACATTGAAAGACATGAGGAGCAATGCAAAATTGAAAGCCATAACGCAATACTGTACAAGAATAACAAAGGAGAATCGGGTGCCATATAGTCAGTAGAAAGTAATCTGAAGTGCCGAGTAGGAGGTTCGCAATTCAAATATCAGCTTGTGCCCCCATGGTCTATATAATTAATCGGAACACAAGGTACGTTAAACTAACCAAAGATTGCAATAAAATTAAACGCCATTTGTCAGATTATATGAATAAATATTCACCTGCAGATGATAGGGATTCCTCTTCAAAGAGCATTTACATTTAAACTCCAGTCGACCATACCCATCTAGCAATCTGCCCCTGATTATTGTGCTTCTTTTTAATTCACTTAAAATTAACGCATTGCGGAAGAGTGAATTTCTTTTTCTAAGACAAAACTTGAGACCTCTACGTGTACTAAAATAAAAATAATAATATTGAAATGTACTATGTATTCATTATGTAGAATGAATTCTAAAATATAAGTATGTTTATAGCTATGGTAATTATATTGATTATATTTTTTTTAAATATCATAGAACTATAATAATAATAAAAATATGGGCGAGCTGGTGCAGACGTGGCGCAGCGTTGGCTCACCAATCCGGTGGTACTCGATTCGAATTCACGAAGAAAAAAGTCGGATATCTATGTCTTTTAAAACTTGGGAAGCGATGTTGAAAATGAAATAGAGGGCAAACGAGAGAGAAATGGACGTGTCAGTGGCTCTGTGTGAGTTTTGTGAAAGAGAAGATACAAAGGGAGACAGAGATAGAGAGACGGAGGGAGAGGGAGGGAGAGAGATGGGTAGAGAGACAGGGAAAGAGATAGGGAAAGAGAGCGAGAGAGAAAGACAGAGAGATAGAGAGAGAGTGAGAGGGAGAGAGAGAGAAACAGACAGACAGACAGACAGACAGATAGACAGCCAGGTAGTCAAAGAAACAGTATTATTTCGTAATTTACAACTACCGATATGCTGAACGGAAATTACCGGAAAAACACGAGTGCCTGTTTTGTTTACAATCCCATAATGCTTCAGAAAACGCACTTCATTCAAGCTGCGTTTAGAAAACTTTAGATGTTACTTTGATCTAAGTGGTGTTGGCGGCAGGCTTACAAATGTGTGAAGAGGGTTGCTACCGCAAGCCTTTCTGCTAGGCCTTTAGAACTAGATTTAGATCTAGAGCCAGCCAGTGGCCACATCACCTGGCTTCCGCATTCAAACTTATTATACTTGTAGGTTAACTTGTTTTATCTTTTTAGTAGTTTAATCCAGACGTTTATAATTTTCAGGTAGATATAGATATAGATCTAGATCTAGATCTAGATATTAGATCTTCAACCCATTACAGTGCAAATAATAGGATTTAGATCCAGACATAGGCCTAGAGTATCTAGAATCCATATAGACCAGATTTCTAGTGTAGATTTTGGATAGATCTGGACTAATCTAGTATAGAAAAAGTACCCTGAGATGTATATCAATAGACCGGGTCTTCTCAACTTCTTGATTTTGTACAAATTCTGAAAACTAAGAAAAAAATCGTCAGATCTCTAGAATAGGTCTAGTCATGGGGTGTGTCACTAGATTCTAAATGTACTCTAGCCTATAGATTATAGCGTAAAATCAGAGGTAGATTTAGTAGCCTATGTATGTGTACACTCAGATTAAATATATCTCAAGGATTTAAGTTCTGTTTTGTGTTAGCCTACAAGAGTAAACTGCAACAGAAAAGCTAAGGGCAGGTTTATTTTTTTAGATTATTTTTTTCAGTAGGCCTGATACCAATTTTTCTTGGTCACCTAGATAATATTTTTCTATAACTATTTCATGGAACCTAAATACAGGCCTACAATTACAAACGGAATACATTGATCAACATCATGGATAATCAAGAAAACCATAAACCCCACTACAGAAGTGAGTAGAAATAAATATTAATTAGATATAGATAATTTGTAGCTCTTTACAAAACAACTGTTTTCAAATCTTACTGCATTCTAAGTTACAGAAGCTAATGTACTGTTGTTTTTTTTAATTGTTTAGATTCAGCTTTAAATTTGGAGATTGCTAATTGCCAATAACTTCTACCCAATAACCATTACTTTGTAACATTTTATAATTTTTTTTCACCAGTAGGCCTACTTTATCTATTTAAATATAAGTAAGCCAAATTTGCAAACAGTTGTAAGATATATTTGTTGTTTTTTTAAATTAATTTTAAGCAAATTATCTTATCTACACTAATTTTACAAGGATTCTTGCTTATCTGTCTCCTTTAAAAAAAAAAAAAATTTCCTAGAGGTTCTCCAAGTAGATCCTTATCATTATGTAAATCATGATTGTGCACAATTTGAAGATGTTCTTTTGTATTTTTTCGCTATTCAAACTCTAGGCCTAAATGATTGACTACTATCTAGATTTAATCGATGATATAGCTTACTAAATTTATCTTTTAAAGCAGTTTTGGTTGTTTGGATGGGTAAAATCATTATAAATGTTGCAACTCATAAAGTCATTATTATTTTTGTTTAAATTTTAGGTTATTAAATCTTAAAACTATTATGACCTTAGATAACCTTTTTTAAAAAAGAACAGGTATAATTATATCACATTACTTTTATATTTAACATTTCCATTTAAAAACCATAACTATCTTTTGATATTCATGAGGAAGTTGCTTTGATTGCAATGCCAGGCTAGTTTTACTTTTGAAAATTTGATTCAAATTACGATGATTTCTTCATCCAGGAATTGCTAGTTAACGTTGATGCCAATTTTTCATTAATTTTTTTCGAGATTTTCAGTAAAAACAAGTTTGCAGGACAGATTTTAGTTAAGTATGCCAATGGCTTATGTATCCTGTTGGTGTTCAATTTTAAGTGTAAAGGTAAATTAAGGTTCAGTAAAAAAATTATGATTCAGTTAGCATCATTGTGAAAACATTCCAACGATCTAATTGTTCAAATCTTTCATGTAATTAGCTACGGTGGCCAACTTGCAGTTTGAGGTCTTAGAGTTAGAGACCTCGGTCCGTAAGTGCAATGTCATGGTAGCTTGTAACTCGCCAAAAGAATATGAGAATTAGAAGTCGTAAGTTAGTGCAATGTTGTACTTACAGCCCCTCCTTTTGTAGAGATTGTTACAGGCAGATTCAACAGCTCTATTTTTTTTCATGTTCTCATGACTTCTAAAAGCAGGTTCTTTTGAATTGACGTACAAGAATCCGATTATGAGGGAACTTCCTGTTCAAATAAAGTATCCTTTGCCTCTACTGGTTGTATTGATTGTATGGTGACTGAGACAGATGTCATAACTCATGGTGTCCCTGCTATGTCTCTGCGGGGCAGAACATAAAAATATCAGACTTACATCTTGGGACCCATCAATGAATAGATTGTGTCACCTGATGGTGGTAGTTTTAAAGAGACCAACTAAAAACAAATTTATAACTCTTTTGAAAAACATGTACTTTGAATAGGGTGGCAGGGGCCAAATGTGTGAAACCTTTGGTTTTGAAAACATGTTTGTTCATTCAATCTATCATTATTGCAATTTCATTATACTTGTGAGAACAGGAACATGCTTCATTGTCCACCTGTGTAGGCATAGTTAGTGCAATTTGCAAACTTTGAAGGATGGTGAATTCTTCCTGGCCCCAGTGCACAAACATTGTCTTCACAAAGGCTGTGGTTCTTAATTGATCTCTTAGTCTTAATAGCCAGCTTTGACTGAGACTAAGCAATATCCTTCATTTTTAATCTCATTTTGTATTGGGGGGGG